>JAWRVZ010000614.1:35000-132018 GCA_037043235.1 Rhodeus uyekii
ATCCCACAGATGTGCTCTAACTGGTCTTATTACACTCTCCTCACCTCACTTCCCATCTACATGGACACGGTTCTCCACTTTAATTTGCAACAGGTGAGATTATCAAAATCAGTAATACCTCGGTTTACGAGTTTAATTCGTTCCAAGAGCTCGTAACTCAAAATGCTCGTACACCAAAACAATTTCCCCCATAAGAATGCACTAAAAATCACTCGATTCGTTCCACACGACCACAAATGCCCATTATAAATATTGTTTTGGGTTTTACCCGATTAATTACAGTTAAAATTATAACCATTAAGATCTCATATAAATACTAATTAATAATTGACAATTTACTGTAACACACTTTATCTGTGAGTCGCGTCTGCTGGCGTGAAGGAGACGAGAGGAGGGTTTTACTGCTTACAGGGAGAATTTCATCCCTTCTTTCTTACTCATCTTGAGGTCATTGTCTATATGCTGAACTGTACGTATATATTTCACTACGTGAACAATAGCAATCACAATTAATGTGAACAACACGAGGTAAAACCGCTGTAAATCACTTATAAAAGTATCACTGTGGCGAATGATGAACCAAACCGAGCGACTGAGAGAATGAACGAGTGAAGGGGTGATGGGCTTTGTGAGAGGCTGTCGTCAGGATATTTACATTAAAAATGCGTGTGAAGATGCTGAGCGATAGAACTTTTACACACAAAAATGCGCGTGGGCGAGGGAAAAATGTTCTCGCACTCTGATACAATGCTCGTACACCGATCTGGCCGTATACGAAGTCACTCGTAAACCGAGGCATTACTGTATTTTGATTTGGATATTCCGTCTGGTTCATGTACTGCGTCTCACTCCTTCTCGTTGTTCAGAATTCGTTCCTCTCTGCTCTGCCGTATCTGTCTGGATGGCTGTTCTCCGTGGGCTCAGGTGTGCTGGCAGACCATCTCCTGGAGCGAGAGCTGCTGAGCATCACAGCCGTCCGGAAAATCTTCACTTTCATCGGTATGGGATCTGAACGGAGGCTTGTTTCCGCCCCCGAATGAACCTGAACGTCCATATACTGTGGCCAGGGTTTAAGAGTTTGTTCTCTTGTTTTAGTTCATATATTTAGTAAATAAATTAATATAGCATGCTGACGGATTAGTTAGTCGTAGGAATATTAGTCAACCGTGCCCATGATATGACATGATATCATTTTTTTCATTTCATGTGCGGGACTCCATACCAAAAAACATATTATCTCACTATTCAGACTTTTTTTCTTCAAATTGTGATATAAACTCAAAATTAGGAGAAACTAAAGTCAGAATGGTGACGTAACGTCGTTATAAAAGGAAATTTTGACTTTATATGTCCCAATTCTGACTTTTGTTCTCACAATTTTAAGTTTATCAGAATTATGACTTGAGAATTGTGAGATACAAACCAAAAATCGCAAGACAAAAGTCAAAATTAAGAGACGTAAACTAGCAGTTTAAACTGTAGCAGTTAAAAGAATTACGACTTTTTATCTCACAATTATGACTCTTTTTCAAGTTTGCACATCATAACTAGCTTTTCCAAGTTTTTTTATGCAAGTTTATACATCGCAACTTGGACTTAATTTCTCAGACCTGTGATATACAGTCACAATTACCTTTTTTATTCTGTGGATGGAAACATTGGGATTTGGGACGGTTTGTTTTGTCAGCAGTCATGTCACCCTGTAGCCCGAGACCGGTTTCCCACTGAAGCTGAGCAGGGTTGAGCTGGTCAGTTCCTGGATGGGAGACTCCTGGGAAAACTAGGTTGCTGCTGGAGGAGGTGTTAGGAGGCCAGCAGGGGGCGACACCATGTGTCTGTGTGGGTCCTAATGCCCCAGTAAAGTGATAGAGACACTGCAACAAGCACCATCCTTCAGATGAGACGTTAAACCGAGGTCCTGACTCTCTGTGCTCATTAAAAATCCCAGGATGTCCTTCGTCGCATCATCCAGGTGTTGGTTGAGGAGATTCCCCATTCCATGTGAAGCGTATATACATGTAATGAATGTGTTATTATAAAGTGTTCTTGTCACAGGTTTGGATGAATGTTTACAGTGTTGCCCCAGCGTAAGAAAGGACAGATACACATACATTTATACAGCGCTTTATACAATAGAGATTGTTTCAAAGCAGCTTTACAGGGATAACAGGAAGATTTCAGCTGAAGTCAGTTCAGTGTGGATTCAGTTCTGTTGTAAAGATCATCAGTTATTAAATGAGTTCATTTAATCTATAATTCTTATCTTCAATTGTATTGGTGATGTGTTGTGTCCCGTAGGTCTGTTTCTTCCGGCTGTTTTCCTGCTGGCCGTGGGCTTCTCGGGATGCAGCGGTGTGCTGGCCGTGACCCTCCTGACCTTGTCCAGTGCGTTTGGGGGATTCAGTGCTGCGGGTGTCTACATCAACCAGATCGACATTGCTCCACGGTACAGAAACACAACTGCTTGACAAAGATTGAGATTTCTAGGCTATGAGTTTGTGAAGAATTTGAGTAACCTGTGATTAAAGCTATTTGAAGAGATGCTCAAATGCTGATTTACATTTACATTTCTGCATTTATCAGATGCTTTTATCTAAGTGACTTGCATTGCATTCAAGAAACACATTGATATTCTAATCAGTTCTTGCTTTCCCTGGGAATCGAACCCATGACCTTGGTGTTGCAAGCGCTGTACTCTACAGTTTGAGCGACAGGAAAGCCTACATGCTTCTCTTCTGTTTTCTCAGGTATGCGGGAATGCTTCTCGGAATCACAAACACTTTTGGGACCATTCCTGGTGTTCTTGCTCCAATTGTTATGGGTTACTTGACCAAAGATGTAAGCTGTCCTTTAATACATGATATAACTGCGCTTTGACTCCACTACGCTTTTTCATACCTTCTCCCTTCTTTTGTTGCGAGCAGCACTCAGTCACGGGATGGAAGCATGTGTTCTGGTTGTCAGCCGGAGTGAGCGCCTTCGGAGCCATTTTTTACGTCATCTTTGGCACTGGAAAGATTCAGAGCTGGGCAACAGCTGACGAGGAATCGGACGCAGATACACACGATTAAACATCCCAGAGGATATTGAGGCGGACCGATCTGAGTTTTATCCTCTATTCAACACTTATGGTACCAGTCAAAAGTTTGGACTTCACATTGTTTTCATGATCTTACAAACACAAAAACACAAACACACACACACATACACAAACAAACACACACACACACATACACACACAAATAAACACATACAAACACACACACAAAAAACACAAAAACACACACAAATAAACACACGCATACAAACAAACAAACACAAACAAACAAACACCTACAAAAAACACACACGCAAACAAACACAAAAAACACACACACAAACAAACATACACAAAAACACACTCACACATATACAAACACACAAAAAAAAAACCACATACAAAAAGAACACACACACACAAAAAAACAAACATTCACACAAACAAACAAACAAACACACACATACAAACATACATACACAAACAAATAAACAAACACATACAAACATAAACAAACAAACACACTCACTCAAACACATAAACACAAACACACGCAAAATTGGGTAACACTTCTTTTTACAGTGTTACATTAATTTAGTATTGTAACAACTATAAATAATTTATGATTTTATGCAAGTAGCCCAAACCCCAATCCTAACATGATAGTAAGTTCATGTAGTTCATTATTATTACTCAGCACTTACATTTATAATTATACTGTTACACAGACACCTTACAATAAAGCGTGACCAAAGATTGTTACTTTAAAGGCTTAGACAAATATAAAATGTGCCTAGTGCTACCTATTTTAGTTGTTTTAATGAACCAGATAGTATATTTTTTTAGGTCACTACATAATTCCCATTCTTTAAATACTATTATTCATAAAAGTGGAAATAGTACAAAAGAAAAATGTCTGTCCAAACTTTTTTTCACTCAGGGTTTTTAAGGGAAAAATCTGAAGTGCGTTCAGAGTCTCGTTTATAATAATAATAATAATAATTAAAGCACTTTAATGAGTCAATATTGAAAATACAGTTTTTGGTACAAATTCTGTTTTGGTTTTTAATTTTATTTTAATATTTTATTCTATTAATTGTGTCATTCAGTTACGGTCCAGACTGGGGATTATTGTTTGAAACTTGCCTTTGTTCAAAAGTAAAAATGTTTAATGAAGTTTTTTTAAGTCATTAAGTTTCACTAGATGTTTGTTTTAAGCACTTAATGAGTCAATGACTCAATGAGACTTAATGGCCACAACGTATATCAATGCTTTTTAATTGTAAATCCTAAACATTTCTGTGTCTGTAATGCACAATAAATGCAATGCAATTTTTACAGTGAAGACTTTCATCTTCTTTGTCAACATCTGCAAGAGAACAAATCATTAATCAAACATTTGCTTCCATGTGAGTGATTGAATTATGAACAGATATATGATATATGTGTTTTCCTGTAGCTCAAACTGTAGAGAGTGGCGCTTGCAACCCCAAGGTCATGTGTTCAATTCCCAGGGAAAGCAAGAACTGATTAGAATGTCAATGTGTGCCATGAATGCAATATGAATCACTTTGGATAAAAGCATCTGTGAAATGCATGAAGGTAAAATATGAGCCATTAGAGCCAAACACACTCTTATTAAAGGGATAGTTCACCCAAAAATAATTTATTCCCTCTCATGTTGTTCCAAACCTTTTTGAGTTTCTATCTTCAGCTGAACACAAAATAATATATTTTGAATAATGTTGGTTACCTAATAATATATTTTGAATAATGTTGGTAACCTAACAGTTGACGGCACCCATTGACTTCTATTGCAGGAAAATAAATACTATGGAAGTCAATGGGTGCCGTCGACTGTTTGGTTAACAACATTATTCAAAATATATTATTTTGTGTTCAGCTGAAGAAAGAAACTCATACAGGTTTGGAACAACATGAGGGTCAATATATGTTTACAGTACAAAATTTTGATTTTTGGGGGTTGAACTGTCCCTTTAACTGACGCTGTGCAGTGACAGTGACGGCCAGCAGGTGGCGCATCACATCGGTGATAAAAGGCTGAATTATTAGAATATTTCTCAGGTTTTACAGCAGATAGTGCTGTGTTTCAACTCTATAGATATTACAAATGTCTCGGCCCATAAATAAAATAGTTAATGGTCAATAATAGCAGATATATGAGCGGTATTACAGTAATGATTTATCCCCTCGAAACGACCCGGATGTTCTTTGCTGAATGCGGCAAGATGTCACGTGCTTCTTTACATGACGTAAGCGTGCAGGATGTAATGGAGCCTCACTGGATGTTTTAACTCTTTTGTTTAATTTATATATAGAGCGACGTTTGATGTGATATATCGATTTTAACAAGATCCGTGTGTGTATTAGGTTAGAGTATTTAATTGCTGCTATTGTAAAAGCACTTATTCCTTTATTTCCAACATACTTTGTGTAAATAAATAATCTGGAGGACCTAAATAAGCCTAAAAGACTCATAAAATAAGCTTTCTTGTTTATCTGTTCAATTAAGCAAAGTATTTGCTATTCAATGAATCTATATTTTTTAAATTACTGTAGATTAATCATATATATGGAACTTTTTGTGAAAATCACTATCCAAACTTAAATTATTGTAATTCAAGAATGATTCGGAGTAAAGCCATATGTTTAACCCAAATTTGAAGTTGACATCACAAAAATTGAAGTTTAAAACACACATTCCATCAAAGTTTTTAAACATATTAAGCTTGTTTAGCCTATATATGAACTCTAGTTGTTGTTTTTTATAAAAATAGGAGAGTCAAGTTTTATCTTATTTTCTATAAGCAGCTTTTTAGCAGTTGTGAAGTGAATAGGAATGACTTCCTTTCATCATTTGCATTCTCACCAGAGATCTCGGACAGATCCAGGGGTTTTTATCACACATGCAGATGTTTGTTCCCTGATTCACAACCATTTGCATTACACCTTAAAAATGCATCACACACGGAGGGGATTTGCAAGTGTAAGTTTGTTGCCTTGAGGGAAAGGGGGAGGAGGATTTCTACCTTTTTGGTTCAAGGGTGTTTTGTCTTTGTTACAAGAACATTGGCCAAATATTTGTATATCTGACATTTTGAAGGTTATTTTAAAGGTATGTTTGAATATTTTAAAAGCAGTGTTGTATTATTGTATTTTAACTTTAAAACTAGTCGAATCATGTATTTCATATCTGATTTAAAGCTAGAAAGCACAAGGATTCTTTTAAGGCACTCTGACGTTTAACTGATGTTAATTTGTATCGGATATTGGATTATTTATTATAAATGATGTATCCGTGCACACGATTATTTTCTTAAATTCAAATGCCTCGTAATGTTTAATCAAAATAACTTTAAGGACTGATTAGAATGTCAATGTAAGTCACTTTTGATAAAAGCGTCTGCCAAATGCATGAATGAAAATGTAAACTTCTCCCTCTCTCAGCAACATCTCTTCTCAATCAGCTTGTCACTCATATGATATGATCAATGGTAAACCACAATCCAATCAACCACCAATAGACAAAATCAAATTTCGTCCTACTTTTTTCTTGTTCCAGAAGCTTTTTCACTTGGATATATAGCGAAGAAAAAACTATTGCAACTTCCGTTTCATGCCGACATTAAACAAATAAAGATGCATTGACTTGCTATCATGAAAATATATCTGCCTAATATACTTATTAAGCTAAAATATACATTGCATTTATTAATTTAGCAAAAACTTTGATCCAAAGCGATTTATGAGGCAAAGCGCAAACCATTCACACAATAAGCACTGCTGCAATACTCAAAAAGTCATAATGCAAAGCTATCTTGTGTTTGAGAGAGAAGTTCAGGCCTTCCCTCTGTATGGCATGACTCAACACTGATCTCATGCCAGACTCTGACGTTGATTCATGGCACACGTTCCCTTCGCCCTCCCCCACACTTGTTGAGTGCCTGAGAGAGAAACCAAATGGCAATTTATCTGGATTCATAGATAATAAGCCTGTTAGCTTTGCGCTGCTACATGAACCAGGCAAACAGGCCAGACCAGACCAAGAGTCATTCCAATAAACAAAAGCACAAATGTTCGCTGTTGGTTTGGACGGGTAGGACATGCAGAGTTGTGTTTTTGGGTTGGGATGGGACTCCAGACAGATGAGCTGTGTGAACAGTGTGTGTGTGACAAACAGGAGAAAGTGAGAATCGTCGTAATTCACGTGTGCCAACTTTTTTTCTCTCTCATGGAATCTCTTTTTTATTTCAGTCATATGACTGGTTGCTTTCTGCCCACAATCATGATTATTAAAGATCCTTTTCAAAGGATTTGTTTGAGTATATACTTGCCCTGTATGTTCGGGTTGACTTGCAGTCTTTTTTTTTTGTTTAAATGCATTGTTTCCCATGCATACAACTGACAAGTAAACTTACTTTAGCTTTTACTTAAGAAAACCCAAACATACGGGGAACAAGTAAATACTCAAAGTCCTTTCTGGATTAAATTAAGTTATTATTTTAAAATTGTCAATGCATTTTTTTTTAAATGTAACATTTGTCCAAAAATGTCAAGAGCTGCAACAAAATTGCAATGTGAAAGTAAAACAATTTTGAGTAAAATAAATGTTGCACATTCATAGAATATCCCGTGTCGTGAACATGTTTTTTTTTCCATGCTTAATTTATTTACGCAGTGAACAATGTGTTGTAGTTTCATCAATTGATGTCTTTTGTGGACATAAATTATAAATAAAATTCCAATGTCCTCCTGAACCCGCTAAACTTAATATTCACTTAATTTATTCCAACTGTGGCATTTAGAAAACTAGTTTACTCTGTGCTGCCATGTGTATTTTCTCATTATTAATAATGCTCATGATTCAGCTTTTTATTTATATGTACTATATAAGACTATAAGCACTGTTTGCATGAATGACATTGTCTGAAGACAATGACAACATCACTGCTAATGCAATTATGACTGATTGTATTCTACTTAAATGGAGAGTCAGTCTTTATCACTGTCATCTGTCTAATATCTGATGTGAATTTGCATGAAAATGTATGTGATCGATAGTTAAATATTGGTTTATTATGTGTATGAATTGTGCTATAAGTTGTATTATAACAATTTCCCCCAACTTTTTATTTTATAACAGCAGCACTTTTGAGTGTAAAACCTGTTTTATCATGTTCTCCAGCCTTTTTTCTTAAAAAAAAAAATCTGAAACATTATTTAATAGCAGGTTTATACAAAAAAAGTCCTAGATTTCCCGTGAAGTCTTTGGCTTTTAGTCTCTGTGATTGTCACAGTGTAAGTGACCCGGCTCATGACGGAAAATAGCAGCTGTCGACCAAGCATCTGTTACCTAGAGAGAGTTAATTAGAGATGCTGGCTCTTTGAAATAAAGTTACGAGGAATGCAGGACATTGGGGATGCCGTGGTAAAGGACTTTGCATTGAAAGGAACTGAAGATTCGCTACACCCTAAAAACAATGAACTCTGAATGCATGAAACTAAGGGACATTACGAAAGTTTAAAAGTGCTTATGTTTTTAAATAGGCTAGTCAAAAACTCTCCATTCTGCAAACAGTCCCATCTGATTGCATTTGAATCTGAATGGATGAAGCACTGGGTGGAGATAATCTGAGACAATGAACCTGAGTGTCCTAATCAACTCAGTGCTATTGCTGGCTAATTTGCATATAGGACTGGACTGATCACCGTCTCCAGAGCAGTTTCATCAAATAAAATGCAATTCTAATGATGCATGTGAACAAGAAGTCAGACAATAAGTACAAAGATGAAAAAGTAATGATAAAATTACCGGCTGTGTTTATATTTTTCACACAAAGTGAACTTAAATGTGACGATGGGACTCAATTTAATCAATAATACATGATGCAGTTTCAGTTTTAAAGGGATGATTGCTGTTATTCATCATAAGGACGTCACAGAGAGGGGGGGGGGGGTGAGAGAGAGAGATAGAGAGGGGAGGGGGGGGGGGGGGGGGGGGAGGGAGAGAGAGAAGAAAAGTAAAATATAACGAAACCCGGTGGATATTTTGGGCACAAAATAAAATTTCATAGGAACTTAAATTTTTGTGATACTAACTAACAAATTTGTAACTCACATTGGTTAGACATACACTGACTTTGTAGATTTATAGTAAAAGTATATTTAAATTTAAACTTCCATAACTTTTTCATACTTCCATTTTTAAAGTGCTGTCACTTCTTCTTTAAAACAAGACCAAACTTACGTCTAAAACTCCAAGGCATTCTTGAAAATAGTATCCATCTCTTTTATGACTGAGTGTTTAGTGTCTAATGTTCAAACCATGAACCCTTTTTCTTTTTATTGCAGAATTTATACATTTACAGAAAGGTGTGGATCACATTTGAAGGGCTAAAGACAATCATGCAATCAGTTTTCCTCAACAAACGCACAGAAAGAACGGGTTCCATCGTTTTCACGATATTTAGAAATGGAAAATGAGTTAAAAATGAGTAAAATGAGTTAAAATGAGTTAACAGGATAGATTTTATGAGGGATTTTGAAATTAATGAATGAACTTTTTCGGATACACAAACTTTACTTGACAAAAGCCAAGTGTTTCGACAAATAACATGTTACAAGAAAAGCCCAGAATCTTTCTGTGCACTTGAAAGATTGTTTTAATATGTCTGATGTTACATTTCCGATCTAAAATGTCAAAACCATCCACAAATCCAGATAACTCGGTTGCCTTTACTGAACTTCAGGTACTTTTTAATGAATTGGGTTAAACTTGCAGGGTGTTATATTCCTTTTTTCATGGGAACTGTGAACCCCTTATTATTATTGTATGAAAAGAAACAGATCTGCATTCAATATATTAACATAAAATGTATATAGATAGATATATCCATATCTATATATATATATCTATATCTATATATATATATATCTATATATATATATATATATATATATATATATATATATATATATATAAACTTACAAAGTTTATATATATTTTATAACTATATATATAGTTTATATATATTAAATCTACTGTTTGCTTTTAAACAGTAGAGTGGCGCTTGCAACATCAAGGTCATGGGTTTGATTCTCAGGGAAAGCAAGAACTGATTAGAGTGAAATGTGTTTCTTGAATGCGATGCAAGTCGCTTTGGATAAAAGCGTCTGAAAAATGCACGAATGTAAATACAGTTCACTTTTATAAAGTGCTCTTACGACACAAATAATATACTTTAAACGTATAGATTCTGAAAGTGTGTTTTTAGGGAGTGACGAGGGAAACAAAGCGATGACGTATGCGTGACGAGGCGGGGAGATTTTCTGTCGTTTGCGTGTGATTTGCGGGAGGAAGAGGAGGGAGAGGAGGGTCGGTCCTCCTCCCGTGTATAAATTCTGCAACCCAAGCTCTTTTCTTCCTCTTTCTGTTACCTGGCGAAGGGGAGCAGCAGCTGACGAGTGATCGCAACCCGGGTGAGTTCCGGCCTTAAAACCACATATTCTCTTTAAATACTTTTTTATGGGAGTGTGTTTTTGTTGAAGTTGGTGCTTTTACGGGAGTTTCCGTTTTTTTGTGTGCGTTATTACTTGGGGGTTTCGGTTTAACTTTGCGCTTATCTTATTGTATTATTAATAATAATAATATATTTTTTTAATTGCCCCATCGGTTTGGTGAAAGAACAAAGGCTCAGGCCTATTTTTTTAAGCCTTACTCGCATCCCACAGCTGCTCAGGATCTCCAGATGTCTGCCGCCTCATGGATGCCTTTCCGACATTTTTTAGATATTTGCTGTAACTTTACACCGGGGGAACACGTGTCGCAGTTTCCTCACGGTCAGCAAGGCCGGTTGAAACTCTGGGTCAAAGATTTCTTGTGTTGGGAAATCACCCATCAAGAGTAATAAACGATGTAGTCTGTGCTTGTGCGTTAACCTTTCCCCCTTTCTTCTCTTGTACAGAAACTAATCAATCATGGGAAAGGAAAAGATCCACATTAACATCGTGGTTATCGGCCACGTCGACTCCGGAAAGTCCACCACCACCGGACATCTGATCTACAAATGCGGTGGAATCGACAAGAGAACCATTGAGAAGTTCGAGAAGGAAGCCGCTGAGGTGAGCGTTTTTAGACTAAAATGGTTTTGTTCGTGAATTGGTTGGGGTAACAAGAGCCAAAATGGCGGCGGTAGCACGCGTTCTCGGCTCAAGCCGGCTGGGTGTGGGAGTGGGCGGAGCTTACTAGGGACTCGCTGTGACGTTGCAGATTCTGTAATGGCGTCGGGCAACGTGCGCCTTTTCTAGCGGTGTAACTCTTCATTGCTTTTACGCTTTCCAGTTTGGCATTTGAAGTATTTTTAGTCAACTGGAAGTTAGCTGGCTGTATTAAAATATTTAATTTATTTACTTCTATCTTTTTGTAATGCACTTTGAGTCATGAAAAGCGCTATATAAGTGTAATGAATTACTATCTTTATACAACGTGATTTATTTTTTTTCCCTTCCTCTTGCAATGTCTTTTGATGTGAGGGCAGGACAACCTTAGTCACATGAGATCAGCTATAGCAAACAACAAATATCCAAACAATTCCCAGATGGACAATTAAGTTGTACACTCTTTTTTTGTCTCATTATTGCACTGTTTCATGTTAAATTAACTCCCTTTTGTAACGCGTAATGTTTTGTTGAACAGATGGGCAAGGGATCCTTCAAGTACGCCTGGGTTCTGGACAAACTGAAGGCCGAGCGTGAGCGTGGTATCACCATTGATATTGCTCTCTGGAAGTTCGAGACCAGCAAGTACTACGTCACCATCATTGATGCCCCCGGGCACAGAGACTTCATCAAGAACATGATCACTGGCACTTCTCAGGTGGGAACGCACTCCATCCATGAGTAATTGCTCTCTTTGAGTGTAGTAATTAAAGGATGTGGTTTAACTGGTCTTTAATGTTTCTTCCCTCTCCAGGCTGACTGTGCCGTGCTGATTGTTGCTGGTGGTGTTGGTGAGTTTGAGGCCGGTATCTCCAAGAATGGACAGACCCGTGAACATGCCCTCCTGGCTTTCACTCTGGGAGTGAAACAGCTCATTGTTGGAGTCAACAAGATGGACTCCACCGAGCCCCCCTACAGCCAGGCTCGCTTTGAGGAAATCACCAAGGAAGTCAGCGCCTACATCAAGAAGATCGGCTACAACCCCGCCAGTGTTGCCTTCGTCCCAATCTCTGGATGGCATGGTGACAACATGCTGGAGCCTAGCACAAACGTAATTATATTTTTACTCATTTGACTATTCGTTGACAATTTTGCAATATGCTCTTGGTTTTAATTGATTCCTAACTCCATTTTTAGATGGGCTGGTTCAAGGGATGGAAGGTCGAGCGCAAGGAGGGTAATGCAAACGGTGTTACTCTTCTTGATGCACTGGATGCCATTTTGCCCCCAAGCCGTCCCACCGACAAGCCCCTCCGTCTGCCACTCCAGGATGTCTACAAAATTGGAGGTTTGTATTACTACTCCAAAGATACACTCAAGTTCTGCAAGCAAAGTGCTAGGATAGTCTTTTAATGTTTCTTCTCTTCAGGTATTGGAACTGTGCCCGTGGGTCGTGTGGAGACTGGTGTCCTCAAGCCTGGTATGGTTGTGACTTTCGCCCCAGCCAATGTGACCACTGAAGTTAAGTCCGTTGAGATGCACCACGAATCCCTCGCCGAGGCCACTCCTGGTGACAACGTTGGCTTCAACGTCAAGAACGTGTCTGTCAAGGACATCCGTCGTGGAAACGTGGCTGGAGACAGCAAGAACGACCCACCAATGGAGGCTGGCAGCTTCAACGCTCAGGTTAGGCCTTTTCCAATTATCGTCTTTGATAAGTCCCATCTCGACTCCTATACTAACTTGGGTTGTCCTGCAGGTCATCATCCTGAACCACCCTGGCCAGATCTCTCAGGGCTACGCCCCAGTGCTGGACTGCCACACCGCTCACATCGCCTGCAAGTTTGCTGAGCTCAAAGAGAAAATCGACCGTCGTTCTGGCAAGAAGCTTGAGGACAACCCTAAGGCTCTTAAATCTGGAGATGCCGCCATTGTTGAGATGATCCCTGGCAAGCCCATGTGTGTGGAGAGCTTCTCTACCTACCCTCCTCTTGGTATGTTCGCATGTTAATTGACGTTCTCATCCGCATGTGTAATAGCCACTTGTGCGGAACTTGCCGCTAATCGCTCTCCATCCGCAGGTCGCTTTGCTGTGCGTGACATGAGGCAGACCGTCGCTGTCGGCGTCATCAAGAGCGTTGAGAAGAAAGCCGCCGGTTCTGGCAAGGTCACGAAGTCTGCACAGAAGGCTGCCAAGACCAAGTGAATTTCCTTCATTCACACCGTTCCAAAGGTTGCGGTTCGTTCTTCCCAACCTCCTGGAATTTCTTTAAACCTGGGCACTCTACTTAAGGACTGGCTAATGCTGATTAAAACCCATCGGAAAAATTTTCGCAGGAAAGGAAAACAACTTGGATTTGAGTGGCTTTATTGATTGACTGATCGTGCCTCTTTCAGTTATTAAATTTGTGTTGAAATGGTTTAGAACTGCACCTGTTGCCACAGTAAAAATTGGAAAGAAGCTGCTGAATAAACTAATAAAGGTATTAAAAATTGAAATTGTGCTCCTGTTATGAATGGGGAACTGGGTGGGATTCTGGATGAGCAACTGAAGCGATTCGTCATGGTCATTGCAGCTGTCTAACACGTGTTGCGGGCTACCCTGTGCCCACTTTAGTGATGTCTCTTCCTCCAATCGCAAATAGTGAGCGCACTGTTAAAGCTACCAATGGTACCCCTCATCTGAGCAGTATCTATGTGGTCTAAGATTTCATATCCCACCCCTGTCTGAACCAGTATAAATTTAGCTGAACGGTGAGACTCATTCCTTTCTCTCCAGTCTGCTTGGGGCTGTCTGTAGTGCTTGTAGTCGGGTAAGTTTATTGCGTTTTATTCCCTCTGAATCCTCGATTTGACTGACCTTAGTGTAAGACATAAAGGGTCCATATTTAAACCTAGTTTCCCATATTTTCTTTAGGCTAATTGGTTTGACTAGATGTTTCAAGCCAGGATTAGCAATCTGATTACATCAGGTTTCTGTTACTCTATGGCCCTCTTTTTACTGACTACACATGTAAAGCGCACAGACTTGTTGGCAAGGCTTGGGAAAGAACATGGCTGGTGCTGTCATTCCAGTCCTTCAACATGGAGGACAAGTGGAGGGAGGGGTGGGTGTTGCCAGGTCTCGCTTAAAAAAGCACTCTGGACGGCAAAATGCCTAACAAGGTTTATCACTTAAAACGATCTTTTATATTAAGATTTACGTGACCGAAATGATTTCGAGCAGTGTGTAATTTGCTATTTAACGGTTTATTGTGCGATGCGATTGACCTTCACATCCGCTGTGTTAGATTCACCATCACAAATGGCGCAAACGGTTTTTTTAAGCTTTTGTAGTAATTTGATATGGAGGTTATCTAATACTAATTATAGTGTTATAAATGGACGTATATGTAAGATTTTTTTTAAAAATAATTTTGATTCAGGATTTACGATGGCGATTTCCGTTAAAACGCCTCATCAGTCTGTGGTAAAAGAACAATTTAAACGGACATGGCAACAACAAGGCTGCGCGTTCACGTAGACTGGAATGCGCGCGCCTTGTGTCGTGCACACGCATGTCATTAACTGTTTGGCCGTTGATATTACAGTTCTTTGAAGTCTAATAATGTCTAATGTGTGTTTCAACGTCTGGACAATGTTTATGCCCATTGAAACTAAACCAGTAATGTCTCCCCACAGTAGATTTACAATATGGGTAAGGAAAAGATTCATATTAACATCGTGGTTATCGGCCACGTCGACTCTGGCAAGTCCACCACTACCGGCCATCTGATCTACAAATGCGGTGGAATCGATAAGAGAACCATCGAGAAGTTCGAGAAGGAAGCCGCTGAGGTACGTCATCAGCCGGGTGACTTCCGGTGACTCATGAGAGTCAGTGACGCGGCAGTTGTGGGCGTGTCTCTTTCAGCCCGTGTGTTTTGAGCGACATCTAGAGTTTTATTGATGTCCTGCAGTTCTGAGTCTCCAAACTGACCATAACATGAATGCGATCTTTATTAGAATATAATCATTCATGAAATATTGATAATTCTGATCATTACAACGGCCCCGTTAATACATAATTTATAGTATTGTTTGAAAAAATGTTAAAATCTAATGTAGTATCCATCCATCCATCGTTTCCACTCTATCTATCTATCTATCTATCTATCTATCTATCTATCTATCTATCTATCTATCTATCTATCTATCTATCTATCCAATATATCCAATCTCGTCCATCTATCGGTATATTCAGTGGTGTGAAAAATAGTTTGCCTTCTTCCTGATTTCTTATTTTTTGCATGTTTGTCATATTTGAATGTTTCAGATCATCACACAAATGTAAATATTAGTCAAAGATAACACAAGTAAACACAAAATGCAGTTTTTTAAATGAAGGTTTTTATTATTAAAGGGAACCAAAATCCAAATCTACATGGCTCTGTGTGAAGAAGTGTTTTCCCCCTAAACCTAGTAACTGGTTAGTCCCTTAGAAGCTACAACTGCAGTCAATGGTTTGCGATACTTGCAATGAGTCTTTTATAGCTTTGGAGGAATTTTGTCCCACTCATCTTTGCAGAATTGTTGTAATTCAGCCACATTGGAGGGTTTTCAAGCATGAACTGCCTTTTTAAGGTCATGCCATAGCATCTCAGTAGGATTCAGGTCAGGACTTTCACTAGTCCACTCTGAATTCTTCATTTAGTTTTTTTTCAGCCATTTGGACTTGCTGGTGTGTTTTGGATTATTGTCCTGGTGCAGAACCCAAGTTCGCTTCAGCTTGAGGACATTCTCCTTCAGGATTTTTAGCTATTCAGCAGAATTCATGGTTCCATTTATAACAGCAAGTCTTCCAGGTCTTTAAGCAGCAAAGCAGCCCCAGACCATCACACTACCACCACCATATTTTACCGTTGGTATGATCTTCTTTTTCTGAAATGCAGTGTTACTTTTACCCCAGATGTAATGGGACACACACCTTCCAAAAAGTTAATATTTTGTCTCATAAGTCCACAGAGTATTTTCCCAAAAGCCTTTAGGATCATCAAGATGTTTTCTGGCAAAAATGAGCCTTAATGTTCTTTTTGGTCAGCAGGGGTTTTTGTCTGGAAACTCTGCCATGCAGGATATTTTCACCCAGTCTTTTTCTTATGATGGAGTCATGAACACTGACTTGAACTGAGGCAAGTGAGGCCTGCAGTTCTTTGGATGTTGTTGTGGCTCTTTTGTGACCTCTTGGATTAGTCGTCGCTGCTCTTGGGGTAATTTTGGTGGGCCGGTCACTCCTGGGAAGGTTCACCACTGTTCCATGATTTCTCCATTGGTGGATAATGGCTCTCATTGTGATTTTCTGGAGTCCCAAAGCTTTAGAATTGGCTTTCTAACTTTTTCTTGCCAGTCTTTTAGTCTCCTTCACTTTGTCAGGCAGGTCCTATTTAAGTGATTTCTTGATTGAGAACAGGTGTGGCTAGAGAAAGTGAACTCAGGTGTGACAAACCACAGTTAAGTTGCGTTTTAACAACACTTTCACACAGGGTTATGTAGGTTTGTATTTTGTTTTCCCTTAATAATAACAACCTTCATTTAAAAACTGTATTTTGTGTTTACTTGTGTCATCTTCGACAAATATTTAAATTAGTTTGATGATCTGAAATCATCAAACATTTAAGTGTGAAAAACATGCACAAAAAAAAGATATTAGGAACAGGGCAAACACTGTATGTCTCTCTATCCATCCATCTATCATTATTTTGTCCATTCAGTTTCTAAAACATCTCAAATATGCTTCTGAATATTTTTCTGCATCAAGATGGGCAAGGGCTCCTTCAAATACGCCTGGGTTCTGGACAAACTGAAGGCCGAGCGTGAGCGTGGTATCACCATTGATATTTCTCTCTGGAAGTTCGAGACCAGCAAGTACTACGTCACCATCATTGATGCCCCCGGGCACAGAGACTTCATCAAGAACATGATCACTGGCACTTCTCAGGTGTGAACGCACTCCATCCATGAGTAATTGCTCTCTTTGGGTGTCGTATCTAAAAGATGTGGTTTAACTGGTGTTTAATCTGTTTCTTTCCCTCCCCAGGCTGACTGTGCCGTGCTGATTGTTGCTGCCGGTGTTGGTGAGTTTGAGGCCGGTATCTCCAAGAACGGACAGACCCGTGAACATGCCCTGCTTGCCTACACTCTGGGAGTGAAACAGCTCATTGTTGGAGTCAACAAGATGGACTCCACCGAGCCCCCCTACAGCCAGAAGCGTTATGAGGAAATCACCAAGGAAGTCAGCGCCTACATCAAGAAGATCGGCTACAACCCTGCCACCGTTGCCTTCGTCCCGATCTCTGGATGGCATGGTGACAACATGCTGGAGCCCAGCACAAACGTGAGCGTCTGCTTTTTCCTGGGTTGGAAGAAGCTGCATTGATGCTTCTAAAGGGTTTGCCATCATTGTGATTGTACAAGGTTTTTCTTTTGCATTTTCTTTATGGATAATAGATGAGCTGGTTCAAGGGGTGGAAGATTGAGAGGAAGGAAGGTGCTGCCAACGGTGTGACGCTCCTCGAGGCCCTGGACTCCATCCTGCCACCCAGCCGGCCCACCGACAAGCCTCTTCGTTTGCCTCTGCAGGATGTGTATAAGATTGGAGGTAACATTTACCACCAACCAGGGTTATTAGATTAAAATGTATTTTTTTATTTGTTTGATATTTTTAATTAACATTTTGTTGTTTGCCTTTTCAGTTTTGTTGGCAGTTTAATTTAGTTGTTCTATTAGTTTTAGTATTTTGGGGCTGCCGTAATTAATGCGCTACATGGTGTCATTTAAAAACACATTTTATTTTCTCAGTACATTCTAGAGCAGTGAAGTAAAAATCAAGATATTGATATCTCAACAAATGCTTTTTTCTTTTCTTTGAAAAAGCAGGTTTACCTGTATTTATGACGAGTCTAATATTTAAAAGTATTAATGATTTCTAGTCCTGAAAAGTCATGTCAATTAATAAAATCATGGGTATTGTTATAATTATATACATTTTTCTAGTTATGCCAAGATGTAAATGATTTTTACTCTGTTGAAATTGTAAATTGAACAAATAAAATAATAAATACTTATTTTTAACCCTTTCCCAGTAAGTGGCATTTTTGTGTTTAATACAAAAGGGTTGTAAAGGTTTTATAGTATACCATGAATCCAAAACTGGGGGTTATGGGAAGGGGCGGGACTTTTCCCAAACACACTAGAAGCTCTCGACCAATAAGAGCACAGTGTGCTTTCAGAAGGCGGGGCTTCATAGAGACAGGAACTAAACAGAGCGTTTCTGACAGACTGGGAAGAGACGATCTGCAACAATGGAGAATATGGGGAAAACAATGACTTCTTTGAATATTCAAGCATGAAAACCTGTTCTCGTGTCGAGTAAGGGCATGATATGGCCTCTAACAAAAGTGATTTTGCTTTTTGTTTTCTTGTTAACAGTAACAACACTGCCTCCAACTTCACAATTGATGATAAACCATTGATGTTCTGATGTCTGTCACTATACATTTTCCCTGTTTTTCCTTCAGGTATTGGAACTGTGCCCGTGGGTCGTGTTGAGACCGGAACTCTGAAGGCTGGTATGGTTGTGACTTTCGCCCCTGCCAACGTGACCACTGAAGTTAAGTCCGTTGAGATGCACCACGAATCCCTCGCCGAGGCTCTCCCCGGTGACAACGTTGGCTTCAACGTCAAGAACGTGTCTGTCAAGGACATCCGTCGTGGAAACGTGGCTGGAGACAGCAAGAACGACCCACCAATGGAGGCTGCCAACTTCACCGCTCAGGTTAGATTTAAATGCTAGAATATTATCTGATAGCCATTCTATAAACGACAGAATATAAAGTGTTTAACTTCTGCACCCCAGGTCATCATCCTGAACCACCCTGGCCAGATCTCTCAGGGCTACGCCCCAGTGCTGGACTGCCACACCGCTCACATCGCCTGCAAGTTTTCTGAGCTCAAGGAGAAAATCGACCGTCGTTCTGGCAAGAAGCTTGAGGACAACCCTAAGGCTCTTAAATCTGGAGATGCCGCCATTATAGTTATGATCCCTGGCAAGCCCATGTGTGTGGAGAGCTTCTCCCAGTACCCACCACTGGGTAAGTGTGGTCATTTATGCTAAACATACAATGTTAAATAAACATTTTGGTGGTGTTCAAACTGCGTACCGTCCCGCTACTACTTTTTCAGGTCGCTTTGCTGTGCGTGACATGAGGCAGACCGTCGCTGTCGGCGTCATCAAGGCTGTTGAAAAGAAAGTCGCCACTGCTGGCAAGGTGACCAAGTCTGCACAGAAGGCCGCCAAAGCTAAATGAATCGTCCCGTCAGACACACAGCAAGCCTCATTGACATCCTACACTGCAATGTCTCAGAACCTGAGCACGGTTTTAAAGGACTGGCTAATGCTGATAAAAACCCATCGTAAAAGCTTCAGAAGGAAAGGAGAGAACCATGTATTTCTGAAAATAGTCGGAGAAAACAATTAGTCAAATAAACAATGATTATTCATCACTGATTGTGCCATTATTCTTTCTTGTCAAAGTACTACGAATGGGTTTTATTGTAAGTGCATTCATAAATTATTTTTGAACATGATAAATATGTTTCAAATCCTTTTTTGCCTTAATGTCCTTTTTTATCTCTTCTACCTTCACTGCCTGTTATTGTTAGATAAAAATAAAAGGATAAAAGAAAAGCAATTAGAAATGCTGCATTGGCAACTAATTGAAATAAAATAAATCACAACAACTGAAGTAATTATTACATATCTACCCGTATAGGGTCGGAGAGTCAGTAGCAAAGTAAATAAATAAAAATAAATAAATAAGAAAAGTAAACCTGGGAGAGGGAACTAGGAAAATCCAACCTCCTGTCCCAGAAATCAACAGCCACCAATTCATATTATACTCTTTTAATTCAAAAAGATGAATGATAACAAATAACCAATGACAAAGAGAGGAATAAACAAAAGATGGGGAACGATAATTTCAGAGGACGCTTGCCCAAAATAACCAATTAAATAATTATCCCATAAACCTCCTTAAATTACAAGTACAATTGAAAAGTACATAAATCCTCCCTCTCTCTCAGTCTACCTATAAACACAAGAAAACGGGGAATACAATCAAAAGTGGCATCCAAGATATAAAGAAAATAAAACATGTTGCACAACTTCAGTTTGCTTTCTGTTAAATGCCATTGACAACCATATCCTGATTTCACTTACTCAGAAACAGGTCAACATCATAAATCAACAATGAGCCTGAGGAACGAGCGGATGCCTTCATCCTGGGAAAGAAAGTGTCTCTCTCTCTCTCTCTCTCTCTTCTCAGCAGATCCACCTCTGCTTATAGCTCTGCTCCTCCCCGTCACCCTCCAATCACATCAGCCGTCGCCAGATTGAACTCAGCGGGTCAAATTACCGGGTTTAAATGAGGGAAGAGGACAAATATACCCTCAAATGCAACACACACAAATGAAATGCATTGCAACAAATAAGCATACGTCTGTGAGTGTAGCATAACAATAAATTAAAGAATAAATCAAAATAAATACTAATGGAAAAATAATACAAAAAAGAGAACAAATTTAAATGAAAAATATAAAATGAAAATAATAAATGCTATAATAGCGTGGGTATAAATAATACTAAAATAACACTGTTTGTGTTCCACATATCCACACTTTGTGTTTCAGTCTTAAAGACTAATTATTAGTTATTATCAACACAGTGTTATTTTAGTATGTGTGGAATGCATAGAGAAATACTTGTATGGGCGAACCATGTGCACTTTGGACGGCATGTTATATCAGACCAAGGCCTTTGTTCATACAGAGAGTTCTTTAAACGCTGTAAATGCGTCACCTGTGTGACCAGGTAAATATCATGCAAATGTGTTCCTTAAGTTTCAGTTTTGCATCACAGGTGCACACCCTGAAGCGTTTACTGTAAAGTGAAGATCGTCTGCTGTGGGAGGAGCTTGGAATCAATACACACTTGTGTTGCATCTCTGTAAGGATCACACTCTCTCAGACAGGAAGTGGGTAAGTTTGCATTCATGCAATGAATAGTGTGTTTGGGAAAATGTAAACAACAATCAGATAAAATATAATGCTTTCGGAGTGTGCTCGTGTTGTTCCAGACCTGTATGAGCGTCTTCTGTTGAACGTTTCTGTGCAATTCTATTGTTGTGTTTGCAAAATACACGTATAAAATCAATGTTTGTACAATGTTTTTATGGTTATGTTTTCATCCCTTTTCTTTTATAGTATATATTTCATTTTATGTTAGGCGAAAAAGCTCTCTGGCATTACACAATTGTCTGTAAAACGATAACATCAGTTTTTTATTGACACTGCATTTCAGTTTCAGGCTGGATTGAGCGTCGGAGGATCAAGGCTTGGGATATTCAACGCTCCATCATGGAAAGTCAAACGAGATCAAGTAATGAGCTGAATTTACTGAGTTGTTTATGTATTGCAGGCCTGAGGCAATTCTATGAAGTGTGGTTTTCACCAGGAATAACCTGCAGAAAACCACTTGCTTAGGCTTGTTCTGTTCTGATAAATTTAGTCGTCTCTTCTTGATAGTTTCTGTTAGAAGTCCTGGAGATGATTCTTCAATTTCACCGGAGCTGGATCGCTTGATCCGGCAGAGAAGTCGAGATCTACGACTGCGTAAGGTTGACCAACAGAATGCTGTGAAGATAGTAAATAATCTGATCGAAAGCCTGCTGGACTTCCTGAAGAATAATGCGGATCAGCCCTTCTTCAGGGACGTCTCGGTTCTCACCAGCGGCAGCTACTATGAGATGGTGAAGGTGAAAAACACAAATACTGACAAAAATCAGCTAGTAGTGGCACATAGAAAGAGTTTAGGTATCAGACAGGAACTAATATATTCACTGACGATTTGAAAACAAGAAAGAAGCAATTAATGCTTTTAGAAGTGATATATTTCTATTTAATTTGTATTCATCAAAGAATCTTGAAAAAAATGATCATAGTTTTTACAAAAATATGAGGCTGCACAGCTGTTTTCAATACTGATAATGATAATCTTAAATGTTTGTTAATCATCAAATCATCATGTCAGAATGATTTGTGAAGATCGTGTGACTGAAGACTGGAGTAATGAGGCTGAAAATTCAGCTTTAATCACAGGAATAAATGACACTTTACTATATATTCACATAGAAAACAGCTGTTTTACACTGATATAATATTACACTGTTTTACTGTATTTATCATCTAATAAATTCAGCTTTAATCACAGGAATAAATGACACTTTACTATATATTCACATAGAAAACAGCTGTTTTACATTGATATAATATTACACTGTTTTACTGTATTTATCATCTAATAAATTCAGCTTTAATCACAGGAATAAATGACACTTTACTATATATTCACATAGAAAACAGCTGTTTTACATTGATATAATATTACACTGTTTTACTGTATTTATCATCTAATAAATTCAGCTTTAATCACAGGAATAAATGACACTTTACTATATATTCACATAGAAAACAGCTGTTTTACATTGATATAATATTACACTGTTTTACTGTATTTATCATCTAATAAATTCAGCTTTAATCACAGGAATAAATGACACTTTACTATATATTCACATTCATGCATTTATCAGATGCTTTTATCCAAAGTGACTTGCATTGCATTCAAGAAACACATTGACATTCTAATCAGTTCTTGCTTTCCCTGGGAATCGAACCCATGACCTTGGTGTTGCAAGCGCCACTCTCTACTGTTAGAGACACAAAGAAAACAGTTATTTTATATTGTTATAATATTCCACTGTTTTTACTGTATTTATGTATTGGTAAGCAATTAAGAGACTTCTTTCAAAAGCTTTAAAACATCTTAGCAACCGCAAACGTTTCATCAGTAATACAATTAATCTTTTAGAACAAAGTCATGGCTGCGATTATTCATGAAAGTTTGAAGTAATGGAATGACAAACATTAATTCTATCACCAACAGATCAACAACCCCAATGAGTTTGACATTATGCTGAAACTGAAAGTCCCAAGGCTTGTAATGTCAGAACTGGAAGAATATCAAGGACTGTTTTATAAGATGAAGCTTTTAAAGGCCACACGGGAAGAAATCAAGCACTTTCTTCTGGAAGATGAACGAACCATCTCAGCCACCAAAATCAAAGACGAGATGCACCGCTTGGTCCGCAAATTCATTAGCAGTAATTTCAAAGGTTTGTTGATCAGTTTCTCAGCATATTCACTTATGTCCATGTTCAGATATATGTTTTCATGTTTAGTAAGAGGTCTCTCATGTTCAGAAATAAATTTACCTCCAAATAAATACAGTAAAAACGGCAACACTGAAAAATTATCACAATTTAATTATTTTTTAGTTTTACTATATTTTAAAATATAATTTAGTCCTGTGATTAAAGCTGAATTTATTAGATGATAAATACAATAAAACAGTGTAATTTTATATCAGTGTAAAACAGCTGTTTTCTATGTGAATATATAGTAAAGTATCATTTATTCCTGTGATTAAAGCTGAATTTATTAGATGATAAATACAGTCAAACAGTGTAATATTATATCAGTGTAAAACAGCTGTTTTCTATGTGAATATATAGTAAAGTGTCATTTATTCCTGTGATTAAAGCTGCATTTATTAGATGATAAATACAGTAAAACAGTGTAATATTATATCAGTGTAAAACAGCTGTTTTCTATGTGAATATATAGTAAAGTGTCATTTATTCCTGTTATTAAAGCTGAATTTATTAGATGATAAATACAGTAAAACAGTGTAATATTATATCAGTGTAAAACAGCTGTTTTCTATGTGAATATATAGTAAATTGTCATTTATTCCTGTGATTAAAGTTGTATTTTCAGCATCATTATTCCAGTCTTCAGTGTCACATGATCCTTCACAAATCATTCTAATATAATGATTTGATGATCAACAAACATTTATGATTATTATCAATGATGAAAACAGTTTAAAGTCGGCATGAAACAGAACTTGCACTATCCTTTTCTTTCCTTTTGTGACATATATCCGAGTGAAACGGATTCTCCAATGTTTGATTTTGTCCATATGAAACCTGTGATGTATTTTCAGCAGAATTTTTGATCAATAGAAAGTTATTTGTAACGTATTTGTAACAATGCAAAACCTGTTTCTTTTGGTCAGTTTAATACATCCTTGCTGGATAAAAGTACTAATTTCTTGCTTTAAAGAGATGTATCGTATACATTTGAGATTGTTTCTGATTCTGTCGTTCACAGGTAAAGGTTGGGTGATAAGCAGAAAGCTGGTCAATTCCCCCGCTGTGACCCTTGAATTCAACGACAAAGAGAAAGCAGATTATGTGATGTCTGTGGATATCGTACCCACTCTCGAGGTGCCGCAGGGTTGGCCACAAGCGGCACGGGCCGGCCCCGATATAGACAAATGGCTTGGAAAGAAATCTCGCCGGCAGTTTGTGAGCAAGGCTGTGTATTTCGTCCCAAAGAGACCTAAAGGAAGAAACCTCAGTGATGATGCCAAAGGTTTGCTTAAGACTCCTTGTATAGAATCTGTTTGTTCTTAAGTGCTCTTTATAATTCAGTCAAAGACCCTAAGGTTAGAAATTAAAATTGTGAATTATTGACACATGTTTTCAGAGAGCTGGAGGATATCGTTCTCTCACATTGAAAAAGAGATGATGCAGTATCACGGCAATAAGAAGACGTGCTGTGAGAGTTCTTCTAATAAGTGTTGTCGGTAAGTTTCAGTAGGTTAATGTTAGGTAAAGGTTGTCATTAATAGCTCACCCTCCAAACCTGTAAGACTCTCGTTCATCATTGTAACACAAATGAAGATGTTTTGGATGAAATCTGAGAGATTTGCTACTCAACCATCACTCTCAAGCCCCAGAAAGGTAGTAAAGACTTCATTAAAATAATCTGTGTGACTCCAGCGGTTTAGCCTCAATTTTATGAAGTGATAAAAGTGATTTGTTTGATCAAAAAACCCTATAAATTACCGCTTCAAAATATTAATCTCTAATGCACACATGCGCTGTAATTCAGATTTTGTAACTAAAGTGGTCAATTGTTGTTGTTTTGTTTGTTTTTTTGAACAAACACTCGTGTTGCTTTATTCAAAGTGTTTATTGTCATATGCACAGACAGAAAGCATGTTTCCCTGCGCAATTAATTCTTACTTTGCCGTCCACAATAAATGTCATCCAGTAAAAATAATAAAAATAAATAATAAAAATTTACATTTATATTTATGCATTTAGCAGACGCTTATATCCAAAGCGACTTACAATTTGAGATTAAAAATAAGAGCAATAAAGTGAGATTGTAGATTGACAGTTATGTCCATGTTATGCTTTGATTTATAAAATTGAAGTTAAACCACTGGAGTCACATTAATTAAATCACATCTGGAGTCACATCTGCCAAATGCAAATGCAAATTAATAACTTTAATGATGTTTTTCTGGAGCTTGAAACTGTTAGTTGTGTAGCTGTCAATGGAGGCACAGAAATCTCTCAGATTTCATCAAAAACATAATTTGTGTTCCTGAAGATGAACGAGAGTCTTACAGGTTTGCATCAACATGAGGGCGATTAATTAATGACTGAAGTTTCATTTTCGGGTGAACTATCCCTTTAAGTCAGGCTTCCCCTAACCTGTCTCTCCTCTCTTAGGAAACGCTGTCTGCAGCTTCTCAAGTGTCTGATTGAGGGACTGAAGCAACGGTTTCCCAAAGACCTCGAGCCTCTGTGTTCCTACCATGGGAAAACAGCCTTCTTCCACGTCCTCTCGGACAGAGTTCAGGACTCCCTTTGGTCTCCAGGCCAGATATCTGTGTCCTTCATGAAGCTGTTTGGATACTTCGAGCGACGTGCGTTAGATGGTTCACTGCTCCACTTCTTCGTCCGCCAGCATAATCTGTTCTCTCCGCCTGCATTTCCCAAAAAAGCTCTTGCATTCCTGACCAATGCTCTGAGGGAGCAGAGAGAATTAGGACTCCCTGTTTTGAAGATCCCGAGTCCTTCCCCGGCTCTTGTTCCTGATTCTGATGCTCTTATTCCCCCAAACCCGATCGAGTGCGCTGACATGACTGTTGCCCCTCAACGCTCTTTTAGGCATATCTATGTGGGGTTAATAGTCGTTATTGTGTGTATGGGAATTGGATGTGTATTTCAAAACTGATTTTGTAAAATCATCTCCAAATAGGTCTTATCATTGTATAATACAATATCTTTGTTTTTGTAATTATTATTATTTTCTTAATCATGCAAAAGATAATGCAGTTATTTTATTTGCTTTTTCCCAAAAAATGTATAGTAAATGTAAACTCTCTTTTAAGTGGATCATTGTGAACAGTGAAAATAATCAAAAGTGAAAATCATGTTAAACATGTTTAAATTCCAGATTCTGACGGATAAAACTGGAAAAACAAGGTTTTATATAGTAAAACTGTGTGTACTACAATCTGTCTTTATACATTTAGAACAAAAAAGCTTTACAATTTTAATTAAAACAGAAAAAAGGTGACATGTTTGATCGTTGGATGTGAAGTCTGATATAATTAACTCTCATATGCTCACAAAAGTGCATCAAAAATAAACTGTTTTTTGCATAGAAGGAAAGGATGAAAAGCCACACAAGTTTTAAATAAAGAGTGATTTTTTGTGTAATAGCATGTTGATTGTGGACAAGTTTATTTACACAAATGTTTCATCTTTCTTTTTGATTTCTTGAAGTTTTTCCATGCTTTGAGGCAAATAAAAAAAGTTATATTTTAATTATATCCTTAAACCCTCTAAATAAAGAGGACTGTGTTAAAACGCTCTAAACTACAGGAAATATACATGGACTAATTTCCATGAAATATATTTGAGTTTGCGCTATAATTTGCGTTACATGTTTTGGTTATATTTGTAATTATTTTAACAATAAGACAAAGCAGTCAACAATGATATGATAACGCCTGTTTGTTATTTTAAAAAAATTATAATAATAAGGTAAAAGAAGAGAAGAAAGTATTTTTTTCTTCTTCTTTGTTTTTTACTTTCAGAAAAATAAAAAATTACATTGTAGTGTAACAAACAAAAGTCAGACAAAAAAAACATACATATAACAGATCTTACATCTTACAAGGTCAAACATTACATTCTGTAAATTAAGAGCTGATTTTATACACTTCTTATTTTTAGCAATTCAATACAATGAGTCATAAAATATTTTCAGGTCTTTACAGAAAAAAATTAAATGAAGATGTAATAGACATTAGCTTTATGGAGAAGAAAGTCTTCTGTTACCGGAAGCTCGTCCTTGAACGCAAAGCATACTGGGTATTGTAGTTCCAAGCGCTGAAACCGCCGCATAAATTCTGTGCGCCGGAAGTGTCTCGTCCTCTTTTAGTGATCAAACATGGCGGTGAGTACCACAGAAATTGTGATCACGAAGGAGTGTCGTTTAAATCAGCAAACATCTGCTTGTTTTTATGCTATAACCACATCGAGCGCACCTTTATCAGTTGCTGTGTCTGTGACGAACAGAATGATGGCGATATTAATGCTTAGATGAGTAGATGCGGATGTTATTGGCGTATCTACGGTGTGCTGTATTAGCACGTCGTTGACGGGTTTTCTGAACTTTGTTTTAGTGGAAATGACAGGGTCCGGATTAATAGCAATGGGTTCACTTTTGCGTACCGTTCATTGTGATTGTCTGCAGACTTGTGTTGCGATGAAAACATCTCCCCAAATATTGAAAGTGTTCATATTTTGTGTGTTCGCCGCTTATTTTAAGCGGTTACGTCATCAGTACGCGCTGGCATAGACGCAGAAACTAGTTTTATGACTGACAGCGTTAGTACATTAACTGTTATGCTTTTTTTTTATCCAAAGCGAAAATCTAATCAGTTCTTGCTTTTCCTGGGAATCGAACCCGTGACTTTGACGTTGCAAGCACCAGCTCTACTATTTGAACTACAAGAGTGATGTTGGGAGAGCTGACTGATTGTTTGTGTACAGGAGCAGAGTGAGAAGAAGGAGAACCCGATGAGGGAGCTGCGCATCCGCAAGCTGTGCCTGAACATCTGTGTGGGAGAGAGCGGAGACAGACTGACCCGTGCCGCTAAAGTGCTGGAGCAGCTCACGGGACAGACTCCTGTCTTCTCCAAGGGTACGGGATCTTCCCATCGCTCACTGGACACGACCCGCCACACCTCATGCATGTGGACACACACTTGTTGCTGTTTGTGAAGTCTTGCATGCATTAATTGCTGTTGTTTCCCATCAGCCCGCTACACTGTGAGATCCTTTGGCATCCGTAGAAATGAAAAGATTGCCGTCCACTGCACTGTCCGCGGAGCCAAGGCGGAGGAAATCCTGGAGAAGGGACTGAAGGTGAGAGATGCTGTTTATATTGAGCATTTGGTGTGTTTAAAAGGATTATGCACTTTGACTCTGTCATTTGTCGCCCTCATTGTCGTTCCAAACCTGTAAGACTTTCATTCATCATCGTAACACAAATGATGTTTTTGATGTAATCTGAGAGATTAGCAGCTACTCAACTACCGATTCATAAAGAGATTGTAAAGCTAATCCATGTGAATGGAGCGGGTTGGTAAACTCTAAAGGGTCTCGTTTGCTTAATGATGATCAGATTGATTTTGTGCTTTTACTCCGGTTTAAATATTAATCGGTGAAATGTAAACAAGCGGGCTGCGTTACACGAGATTGAACATCATTTATTCTCACGCTTGAGCTTCTGTTTATCACAACTGAGTAAGTAAAAGCCTTAAATCAATCTGTTCATCATATAAAGCGATCGAGTCCATTCATTTGGACTAAAGCCCTCAATTCATATGGATTGGTTTTACTATCTCTTTATGAAGTTGGTCTTAATGGAGGGATAGAAATCTCTCAGATTTCATCAAAAACATCTTAATTTGTTACAAAAGTCTTGTGGTTTTGGAACGACTGACACAATTATTATTTTTCGTTAGCCTTGTCACACCCTCATTCTGATTATAGTCCAGTGTCTCTCTCTCTCCCGTTCATTGTTTATGATTGTTTTTATTTTGTTCAGGTGCGAGAGTACGAGTTGAGGAAGAACAACTTCTCAGACACCGGAAACTTTGGCTTTGGCATCCAGGAACACATTGATTTGGGCATCAAGTACGACCCAAGCATTGGCATCTACGGCTTGGACTTCTACGTGGTGAGTTGCATAAGCTTTAATGAGTTGTGCGTGTGTGTTTTTACTCGCTGGCTCAAATCAGTAGTTAAATGGGTGTTTCAGAAGGTGTTCTTGCAGAACAAAAGCAATCGCATCCTTTAATCTCAACGTGTTTCTGTCGCAGAAATAAGCGGTCCTTGTGTTTACTGTAGGTTCTTGGCCGACCTGGTTTCAGTATTGCTGATAAGAAGAGGAAGAAGGGCCGCATCGGCGCCAAACACCGTATCCGCAAGGAGGAGGCCATGCGCTGGTTCCAGCAGAAGGTGCGTTTAAACACCTGCTTCCCAATCAGACTCATTCCCATTTGTTCTAGCATGTATACTCTTCTTACAGTGTTTGTTTGGCTCAGTACGGTTTCCGGGCTTTCTTTACTCTTTACTGTTGATTTGATGTTAGCCACATCTTGGTTTGCTGGTTTTGCACCAGTAGCTTTGATGGAGGCATACGTTTTTGTTGTAATTTTCCCCAAATTGTACTGTTAAAATGGGCAAACGAGTGGCACGATGAAGTTTCATTATGGAAATGCCTTTTCTTTTTTTTGGTAGCTAGCTGCTGTTTTTGCAGTGCTTTCTATAAAATTTGATATTTGCTTTTTAACGCATAGTTTAATGACCGGTTTAACCTGTCAGGAGTTCAAGCCTCTTGTATATTGTTTTGCTGAAGATAAAGCCTTAGTTTATTCGCATTCCAGTGCCAAAAGTAATTAACTTTGGTGCTTTCAGTTCAGTTATATCTCAACTAATGTAGAAACATCCACTTTCTTTGAGGCTTATACATGTACGGTTTGTCTTCTCTGAATTTGTCTGTTTTTCTCTTTCAGTACGATGGCATCATCCTCCCCGGGAAGTAAAGGACCACCGTTTTTGAATTTCTAACAAATAAAAAAAAACAAAAGCCCAGATTTGATTCAGTCCTTGTCTTTATTTATTTGGAGTACAGCTGTGGCGTTGCTCACTTTACACGGCTTGTGTTTTTGGCAAGTTATGTTTAAATGAAATGTAGCTAAATGGTAAATTACCCTAAATATTAGCTATACTTTGTAGACTGTAAAACTGTTCATTAACTTTGATCAAATCTGCTTCGATCAGGGTTCCTTTTTCAGCTTGAAAAATAGACAGTAATTTTTTCCTGAAGCTCAAACAGTAGATTGTGGCGCTTGCAACATCAAGGTCATGGGTTCAATTCTCAGGGAAAGCAAGAACTGATTAGAATGTTTATTTTCTTTAAATTCAATTTAAGTCGCTTTCAGTAAAAGCGAACAAGAATTGCATGTTAAGGAGCAAACAATCATCTAAATTGGTGTGTAGTCACCTGTTATAAAGCATGTAAGGTTTTCCCGTCTTATAACTGCATTTGTCACATGTTCTGACTAATATGTAGGTTTAGAAATTAAAGTCTGGGTAAGTATGTGATTTTTAAAGTATTTTCAGTTTAATCTAGTCTTTTATATCAGCTCCATTTTAGTTAAAATGAACTTAGTTACCTAACCCGATTGCCTTGAAATTAATTTATAATGTAAGTGATTTTAATAAGCTTATCTTTATTTAATAAGTTTTGGATTACACCTTTTTTAAATGTAGAGACTTGTGTGGTTGTGAAATGCATGTATTTCATTACTAAAACACTTCATTTGTGACAGCTGATGGTTGGCTGTCATTTAAGTAAATTTTATGAAGGAACAAAGAGACACGTCATTGTTTTTTGTTGTTGTTGCTTTATTTAGTTAAATCCCAGAGATCTAGTACCAGTCACTCTAAACTCCTAAATCTGCTGCATTTTCTATGTTTGCTTGTTCAATAATTTTTTTGTTGGGTATTTTTACTGGTTCTCTTTAGAAAGGCTTCATCATACAGTCATAGGTAGTAGTTGTGACCACATGCAGGTAAAGCCTTTAATGACACTTTAAACAAGAATTATAGCAATGGGTTCAAATGAGAAATGGTCAGCATGAGACTTTTTTTTAATAGCTGGTCAATAGACTAACCGTGTGTTAATGTGTGTGTTATGCCCATTCTTTTTTGGGCAGTATCAATACATTTGTGCCTAATTGCATTGACGTTTGTTTTGTACTTTGCATAAAAATAAAAATCTAGAGTACCCCTGAACAACTGTTAAAAACCAAACACAATAACTGCAAAAGAAAACTGATAAACTTGATAAAAATAAAAAAGCAATAAATAATGTGAGAAATAAATAAACTGATGCCGCTTGATTCAGTACTACTGATTTTCGCATGGTTTTTGATAATCCCACAGTGATATTTTCAATACAACTGCCCCTGATAGCACACGTACATCTCAGAGACGTTAATTTGATGTCGTTTTCATCTGCAAGTCCTGTCAGATGTTAATAGCCATTTTAAAGACTTAAGACTGTAAGTAAAATTGACTTTTTAAAGATGCTTTCCAGACGAACTGCTCTTTATCTTGGAGATGTATGTGTGCTATCTGGGGCAAGGCTCAATTTCAGAAACTCAAGAAGATATATGACTAAATTCCTCGCACTGCTGAGGCTGAAATGTACCTTTCACATTCTTTATAAGTAGGTCCTAGGCAATAGCTTTTCTTTAAACTTTTCTTGTTTAAGAACAAGACTTCTGTGCTAACTTTTCCCTCTATGTTGTTACTCTGTACTTTCTACTCTCTAAATTTCCATTTCACCTATACGTCCATCTCTCTTGCTCTGTCTTTTCTACACTCTAACAATCTCTCCTTTCACCCCGTCTCTCTCTTGCTCTTTGACTTTCCCCAGCTTTCTCTTCTCATGCGGTGTTGTGCTGTGTCACACAGCTCTGATCTTCATGGGAAGGGGTGTTCCGGTGTCTGCGGGACGTGTGGCGTGGGGGCAAGGGTAGGGCGCAGCAGGACACTCCCACTATGGGTTCTGGCAGGTCTTCCGCTGCTGACCAGCTGTCAGTGCCCGGGTCGTAACGTTGGACTGCTGACTTGTAACGTTTCTCTGCTTCGTTCCACCCACCCAGCAGGTACAGGTTATCTCCCAGTGGGGACATGCCAGCTGTGCTCACTCCTAAGGGAAGGCTGGCAGCTCTTGTCCACTCCTTGCTCTCAGGAGAGAAGACTTCCATGGTCATCACATCAATGCGAACTCCACCTGGACCCAGTTGGCTACCACCTACCACGTACACCTTGCCACCTACTGTTGCGGAGCAGTGCCAGCCACGAGGTGTTTCCAACTCTCCCTGCTCGCTCCAAGTGTCGCTGTCAATGCTGTAATGGATGACCGAGCGAGAGTAAGCGCAGTTGACATAGCCGCCAGTCACCAAGATGTCTCCCGATGGTAGGACTGCACTGGCATGGCAGCATCGTGGCATATCCATTGGAGTACGGAGTTGCCAAGTGTTGGTCGATGGCTGGTAGCTCTCAATGGTGGCAAGGAGACCTTCAGTATTACGGCCACCAATAGCATACAGCCGTCCACTAGTGGCCACCAAACTGAAATGTGTACGTCGTTGGCGCATACTGGTCAGATGCAGCCAGGTGTTGAAGCGAGGATCATATCTGAGGACCAGAAGGTAATGCGATCAAATAGATTTTAGGCCAGGGGATGCCAATCATGTAAACCTTTCTGCAGAGTTTACCTGCTCAAACACACTTGCACCTATTATCCTTGAAGCTGGTGTTTAATTAGGTTTGGAGCAGTTGGAGAGTTCCTCAAATCTTGCCCTGGAGTGCCAATGCCCTGCAGAGTTTAGCTCCAACCCTGATCCAATCTAAATAAAAGGTCTTCAGGATCACTTGAAAATCACAGGAAGGTGAATTTGATCAGGGTTTAAGTTAAACTCTGCAGGATAGTGCAGGATAGTGGCCTTCCAGTACTGGATTTGAGGAACCTCGCTCTTTAGATAGGTGGTTTGCGATAACATACCTGCTAAGAGTGCCAACAGCATGTTTAGCCTGGTTTCGGGCATCATTCTGATCTTCTCCTCCTGCCACATACAGGAATCCATCCATCACAGCCACACACTGGTTGAAGCTCTTTGCTGGCAGCTGAGTAAGATGACGCCATGTAGCCGTTCCCTCTCGCGGATCTCTCCACAGTACCTGCCACAGTCAAACAGGCAAGAAATAAAGTCAATAATGTATTTTCATATGTGTAAAGAGTTGGGAGTCCAGTCCAACTCCTGGAGGTCCAGAGCTTAGCGCCAACCTTAATTAAAACAAAACCACAGAACGAAGGTAAACTCTGCCCCTACGGGAGTTGAATTGAACACCCTTGAATCAAGAGTATCACATCATGAACTTTGTCCAAAGGTTTGAAATTTCTTAAATTTGTACCTCTCGACTTAAGGCACGCTCGGTTAGAGAAGGGCGACCTCCAATGGTTAGTAGAGCATTCTGGCTTCCCCGGACCTTTGAGCGCCGTGACTGCAGTGTGTTTTGCAGGTAAGGGAGCAAATGGTAATTCATGGCATCCACCAGGAGACGATGACACCGAGGATCTAGCATCATACGTGCCACGGGCTGGATCTCACTAACCAGCTCGTTGGCAGGGATGGTCTCGAAGCGCACATGAGACAGCAGTTCTGCGGCATGTTCCTGCCTCTTTGGGTCAAAGTCTAACCACTTCATTGCCATCTAGGTTCCAAGAAAAGTTAAAGTGAGTGATCCATATTTAATAACTAATTCAGTCTGCTTTATAAATAGTACGTATCTGGATCCTTCTCACGACTCTGTAGCTATATCTCTTTTTACAGTATGTGCTATGCTTGCTGACATATTTAGCTTTTGGGTCACTGTATAAATAGTTTTTGTAAAACTTCTAATCCTCCTGCTCTTGCATTCGTCTCTCCTTATACTGACCTGGAAGGTGGTGACCTCAGAGGGAAGAATTAGGTTGTCGTCTTGCAGGAAAGATGTGATCTGCTCCAGGGTGAGTTGGTTGAACTGGGTTGTCTCACAAAACTGGGCGAAGTTCTCCAGGATGTAGCGCCGGGCGGCCTCGCGAACGGGCATCAGGCCGTATGCAGAGCCGATGTTCCATATGTACACACAAGTGTGAGCGTTCAGCTCGGACATCATGAAGTCCATGCACATCTGGAGAAGATGAGGGATCTGCATTGTGCTCGCCGCGGACACAGTGCAGGCAATGGTGTACAGGGACATGTGCACACGGCCCAGGTAAGCAAATGTAATCACATTGGCAAGTCCTGAGGAGAAAGATAATGCATATCATGGATAATTAATATACAGTGGAGTTCACTTATCTCGACTCACGGTTAACTCGCAAATCCTATTATTTCGACGTTTTTGAAGTGTAACCGCCAAACTCCCTATTTGTCTTAGTATTTTCGATTCTTTAATGTCGCCGAAATCTAATATCTCGAGCACAAAAGAGGGTCAAAATCGCCACTTCACATGGTTATTTCGTGACTAATTTGCATACCTAGTTCACTGCGCATGCGCTGAGTTTGCCTTGCACGTGGATCGCGGTCCGCTCACTCCAATGACGTTTTTTTTTTTTTTTTAGATGAATGACGATCGCTTCATCAAACAAATCGCGGCAACACTGTTGTGTAAAAAGACACCAAAAACTCGAGCATGTACATTCTCGTTTAATAACTCACATCATGAACATCAATACATTTTCATTTTTCTTTCTTGCGAGGTTGTTGTTTTCGAGCAACATTTGAAATTCGAAATGTGATCTTACAGTTCATCAATCTATGGGTGTGGGTTATGCCAACGATTTTTTACACAAAACCCAAAACCTGCTATATGAGCGTGCGGATTATCTGCGTCTGCGGGTTATATGTGCATAGGCGGACTTACCATTAGCCAAGTGTAGGCAATTGCCTAGGGTCCCCGAACATACAAGGGCCCCAACAAGCAGCCCTTACCAAAGAACTGTAGCACTCGTTAACATTTAAAAAAATGCGCGACAGAGTGATTGCACCTCCCCCGTTGTCTGAGTGGTACGATCGCTCTGCACCCGCTTCGTTGACAGTACGATCGTTTAATTATCTTTGCAACTTTCCTTTGAAATTAGTTGGCAACACTGCATTTTTCTGGAGGGGAGGGGCCTCTTATCAAAGTTTGCCTAGGGCCCCGTATTTGCTCAGTCCGCCACTGTATATGTGGGAAAATATATGTTAATATATGTAATATATGTTATATGGGTTATCTCTATGCTTTTTTGCAACCCTCGAGGCCGTCAACATAACCGAACTCCACTGTATATGGCTCAGGGATTATTCAAAAATATTTGGGAACTTGATGACTTCAACCCAGCTCCCAGAGACCTTGTTCTGCAAATATTAGTTCCAACCTGGACCACTTTATGCTGGTTTCGGTTTGCTTGGAGCTAAACTTTGCAGGACAGTGGGAGAACCTAAGTTAGGTGATATGTTTTAAAACATTACCGAGAGGTGAGAGGGTAGGAAGTTCCAGTCGTTTGAGTCCAGGATCTTTGGCCAGGACTTCACGAAGATACTGGCTGACTGAGGAAATGACCAGTTTGTGAACATCAAATGCTTTGGTTTTGCAGGCCAATTCCATGTCAGTGAGGAATCGTTCTTGTCTCATGCGGCTCAGCTCCTCCAGCATAGCAGATCCATGCAGGGGACGGGTGAGCTCAGTGCCCAGGCCAAAGCCCTTCTCCCCGGGTCGGATCACAGGTGGTGGTAGGGGCACCCCATTGAGCCGGTTCAGCTGCTCGATGTTAAGAGGAAGCTCCAGCTTTTTAACACCTGGCTCTGGGACAACCAATCCACTCTCAACTGTTGTCAATTCAGGTATGGACTTCTTGGGCCGTGGTGACTTCTTTTTGGGAGCCATTGTAAAGTGTGTACTAGGTTAGAGGATAGCTTTTTATCAGTCGGGGCAACTAAGGATAGATTCTGTGCTGATAGTCACAATGACCCAATAACACTTGAAGTTGTACTGGTTTTAACTGAGCTATGAGACCTTTATTGTATCACCAGAGCACTGATTGACCAAGACAGACAGATGCACTACACTTGCAAACTAACAAAATGGAGGAGGGTGATCGATCAGCTTCAGCACACGCTGCCTGAAAAGAAACACAATAAACATACAATTACCGGTGGTACATGAAATGCTTCACAATGTCATGGTCAACGTGGATGGGCTTATCTCATCTTACTCTTTTACAGTGGGAGGTTATAAGGATGATTGACAGGTGCATGTGGTCTTGTAGAGGAGTTCCCAAAAAAGGATAGCCAAGGTTATCATTTATTATAAGCAAGCTGAGTCATTTGCAGCGACATGTGCACCATTTTTTTCATTACAAAATGAAGATTTATAGTTAAACTACGGTATATATAAATGTAGAAACAATAGTGGGTTGTCATTTGTCATCATTTTTTAATCTTTTTTTGATTTGTTCTGTAGTTTATTTAAATTATTTATAATGATTATAACAAGTATTATAATTTGTGTATGAAATTTTAGTATAAATACTCCTTGTAGTTTCTCCCTCCTTTGTTATGAGTGCATAAAAACATTTTAAAACATTTTGTTAGTATTAGATGGCATAGCATGTCTAAGAAATGAGAGGGAATTGTGTTGTTATCAAAACCAGAACAAACAGTGCCTAGAGAATAACAAACAAACAAAGTATGATTGAACTGGGATAGACAGGTGTGTTTATATCTTTCTAAAAATATCCTAAAGCCACATAAGAAAATATGGCAGAGGTCATGCAACTTAAATAACCCTCACACTGTGATCGTTCCCCTCTCTCTCACCCCCATCTCACCTTCAAGCCTCAACACAAAGGTTTATCTGTGTTCTCAAAACCGGATGCAGTTGTTTTCAGTTACGTGGAGATGCATGGATATGACTCAAAGTTAATCCACCCATTTACCATGACAACCTTTTTCTCCAGGGACGTAGAAACACAAACAACAACTGCTTGAGTTTCAGTAACAGGTGTAAAAAATATGAGCTGCCTAATTTAAAAAGAAAAAAATATAGCAGCATCAAAAACCAGTAATTATATGATTTAAATGTAATGCTGGACAATTCAGTGCTTTAACCCTGAATGTTAGAAAAGCAAATGTTTATTATGTCATCAAAAGGCAACAATAATTTTAGTAATTTCCATCTAATCATGTATTGTATAGAATTTTATGATAGTGATAGAAATGTATTTTTTTTAACATTTTTGGAATCAAATTACTTTTAAAAAATAGGCTAATGTGTAAATATTATAGTTGGTAAATATTATAGTAATATGTAATATTGTAGTTGATTCTAAATTGCACGGCAAAAATTGTAGTCCATTACATTACAAGTTCAAGGTTTAATCAGACTAATTTTAACCGAACTCGTTTATCACACTGATTTGAATAGTGTAATCTTGCACCAAATTAACATAGAAATACAAAGAGTATTTTAAAGGGAAAATAATCAAATGAATTACAAGGACTTAATGTTTATAATCGAATCGGTTACACTGGGTGCACTGGATATGTAAATTATATGTTGTTGCTGGTCTTGGTTTTGACACTTAATATGATTTGGATCAGACCTGCAGTTTTCTGCGTATGTTTAAATGATTTCAGGAGTGTTGCAACATAATGTCAGTCATAAAGACAGTCCGTCACTTCTTATATTACACCGCGGCAGCTGCTGGCCCTGCTGACCATGACACGCACACACAAATCCACTGCACATTTACAGCTATTTACAGCAGAGACGAGAAAATGCATGAGGGGGAAAGAATCAATGACTAAAATAATTTTCAGGTTTGCAGTAATTAGATGAATTTTTCAGCGACGGGCTTACAACTGTTTGACCCAGATATCCTAATAAACATCAACAGGAGATCCTGTAAGGTTAATGAAAAGTGATAGGTTCATGTTCTTTAATCTGATGCTGTAAACATGATGTTAAGGCACTCGATATGAAAGCTGAGAAGCAATCAGGGGACAAGGAAATCTCTAAACCTCGTGGAAAGGGAAGGATAGAAAGAGAGGATGAGAGGAGATGGAAAAGAAGCAGCTGTTACACATGCCAGTCCTGAAAGTTAAAGGCCAGGCTGTCGCTCTTCAGGTTAAGAAGCTGTATTGTGGTGGAAAGTCCGAGTGAGTATTTGTGTCCAACCTCCAACAAGCTTCTCCCTCTGCTGGTTATTTATAGAGAGTGAGAAACAAACCTCATGTCATTCTGTTTTTCCCTCTGACGAGGGTCCGTTTAAATTTAGACCACCCCATAGAATGGGATAAGACATTCTAAGAGTCTGTGTTTGGATAGTGAGATGTCAAGGACGCACGTCCAAAGTGACGTTTAGATTTCAATGATCTCATATAAATGAAAGCATTTCTATACGCAGTAATGATTCAAGCGTATATTAAACCCAGAACGAGCTTTAGTTACTTGATGCATTAAAAGTAAAGTATATGTATTGTTTTGTTGGTGTTAAAACGTTCACATGTCAATGTTTAATTTAATGCAGATGTATTATTATATCCCTCATGCATTCATCAAAAGAAAGAAAAGCAGTTTGTTTTTACCTCTGCTTTACAGCTCTCCTTCTTTGTCCTTCCTTGTCCTTCTCTTTCACTTTCTCTCAGTTCTTGAATCCACACTGTTTTTCCTCTTCTTTCTCTTCTTGCTAATCTCTCTTTCTCTCTCTGTCTGTCTGTCTGTCAGGCAGAGCTCTGTTGGTAGCAGGAGTTAGTGTTAAACATGAACCAACCACAGCTCTGCAACACAATCTTTCCCGTCCCCAACCCAACCCCACTTACACATCCTTCTCCATATACAGCCATGCACCCCTCCCCAAAAAACCCTGTCCATATCCAGCTTGCCCTCCTAACTCCAACCCAAAAAAAAAAAGTCACTGATTGGATTTAAATAGGGAAATGCATAAGAGTTTATGATTGGATCATTATTGCAGAGATGATGTTTCTAGCATGTATGTTTGGCAAAAGAAGAGCTTTTCATTGTTTGTTTTGAAATATATATACACACATAGTGTATATATATATATATACACAGTGGGGCATAAAAAAAAAAAATTTTTTAGCCACCAATTGTGCAAGTTCTCTCACTTAAAAAGATGAGAGAGGCCTGTAATTTTACTCATAGGTTCACGTCAACTATGAGAGACAGAATTAGAAGAATAAAAAAAAAAAACATTATCTGATTTTTGAAGAATTTATTTGCAAATTATGCTGGAAAAAAAAAAGTATTTGGTCAATAACAATTTAATCTCAATACTTTGTTATATAACCTTTGTTGGAAATGACAGAGGTCAAACGTTTTCTGTAAGTCTCCACAAGGTTTTTACACACTGTTGCTGGTAGTTTGGCTCATTCCTCATGCAGATCTCCGAGCGCAGTAATGTTTTGGGGCTCTCGCTGGGCAACACGGATTTTCAACTCCCTCCAAAGGGTTTGAGATCCGGAGACTGGCTAGGACCTTGAGATGCTTCTTATGGAGCCACTCCTTCGTTCCCCGGGCGGTGTGTTTGAGATTATTGATATGCTGAAAGACCCAGCCATGTTTCATCTTCAATGCCCTTGCTGATGGAAGGAGGTTTTTACTCAAATCTCACAACACATGGCCACATTCGTTCTGTCCTTTACACGGATCAGTCGTACTGGTCTCTTTGCAAACAAAACAGCCCCATAGCATGATGTTTCCACCCCCATGCTTCACAGTAGGTATGGTGTTCTTTGGATGCAACTCAGCATTCTTTCTCCAAACATGACAACTTGACACCAAAATTGAACCCTTTGGTTAAAACTCATCTGACCATATGACATTCTCCCAATCCATCCAAATGCTCTCTAGCAAACTTCAGACGGGCCCGGACATGTACTGGCTTAAGCAGGGGGACACGCCTGGCACTGCAGGATTTGAGTTCCTGGTGGCGTAGTGTGTTACTGATGGTAGTCTTTGTTACATTTGTTCCAGCTCTCTGCAGGTCATTCACTAGGTTCCCCCATGTGGTTTTGGGATTTTTGCTCACCGTTCTTGTGATCATTTTGACTCCACAGGGTGAGATGTTGCGTGGCACCCCAGATCGAGGGAGATTATCAATGGTCTTGCATGTCTTCCATGTTCTAATAATTTCTCCCACAGTTGATTTCTTCACTCCAAGCTGCTTACCTATTGCAGACTCAGTCTTCCCAGCATCTACAGGCTACAAGTTTGTTTCTTGTGTCCTTTGCCTACTCTTTGGTCTTGGCCGTAGTGAAGTTTGGAATCTGACTGTTTGAGGTTGTGGACAGGTGTCTTTTATACTGATAACGAGTTCAAACAGGTGCTATTAATACAGTTAACGAGTGGAGGACAGAGGAGCCTCTTAAAGAAGTTACAGGTCTGTGAGAGACAGAAATTTTGCTTTTTTTTAGGTGACCAAATACATATTTTCCACCATGATTTGCAAATAAACTCTTAAAAAATCAGACAATTCTGGATTATTTTTCTCATTCTGTCTATCATAGTTGAAGTGAACCTATGATGAAAAACACAGGCCTCTCTCATCTCTTTAAGTGGGAGAACTTGCACAATTGGTGGTTGACTAAATACTTTTTTGCCCCACTGTATATATATAAAATATTTATGTATTTGGCAGACGCTTTTATCCAAAGCGACTTGCAAAGCAAAACACACCGACATTCAAATCAGTTATTGCTTTCCCTGGGAATCGAACCCATGACTTTTGACCCTATTATTGTGCTTTTCTATATTATTGCAAATTTAATGTATACAAACCTTTTTTTCTATTTTGTAGTAATGATTGTATTTGAGAGATACAATCTAGATTGTATTCACTGATTTTATATTGTATTTATGTAGAGGTTCTGGAAAAAAATTGACAGCAGTGTGACGTATTTCCGGTTTCTGCATTCGGAGTGACGGAAGTACGTAGCAGTCCGAAACAACAGCAGGGCCCCCACCGCCGCTAATGCGACTTCCGGGCAACATGTACCAGCTGTAAACATGGCGGAGGAGCTGTTAGAAGCAGTCGAGAAGTTGCAGCTGAGGCTCGCGGAGAATCAAGAGCCTCGCAAGGTAATAAACCTTCCCTGAGACGAAGCGTCGAGCCGTTAGCGCCGCTCGTGACCGCGTCGATTCTGAGAATAGAGCCAAAATGGCTCCCTGGGAATCGCACGTATAATAATTACAGCAGCAGCGGAGCGTGAAATGGATGATCGGGTTGGCAGATCAATCCAGATGGAGCTTAATATAGCGAGATCATAGTCTGAAGCTCGTGCTCGGTTAGCAGAAACGACAAATACACATACTGTTGAATCTGATAAGAATCTCAGTTTCTCCATAAGACACGATTTTCCGTGTTCTCGCACTGAGGCTGTGTCTCAATCCAGTGAAGCTTCCTATATAGATGACATTATTGGGATAATAATCAGATCAATGCAATCTCTGCTCCTCTGAAGGCCACGATGACACTTAAAAACTGCATTTAAATATCTATTTCCATTCATTCTTCTATAAAAGTGTCATTTGGAGTAAATGGAGTTACTCTGTGTACAACACAACACCATTAATAATGCTGGGCATTGCTTGAAATATGTAAACATCATAGTTCATGGTATGGTAATGCAAGTGTTAATCGATATTTTATATATATATATATATATGGGTATATTTAGTTTATTTAGTAAGCTTTGATGTGATTAGTCTTGGGTTTAGTTTTATACAATGTTGTTGTTAGTATTATATGTGTTCATTACATACATTTTTAGGTAATAAGAATGTTATAGCTGTGCACAAATAGTGCAGATAAATGCTTGATTTGATAACAAATGTTTGGCAATATATTATTAAGTGAACATTTTTCCAGTGGTGAAAATTAACCAGCCGTAAATGCTATAGCCGTTATGAAATTACCGTCAATGCAACTGTATTTTGTTTATGTTGTTATATATGCATGCAGTGCATTATGAGAATAATGATCTGTTATGAGAATTTACCAGCCATAAATACTAGTTTTTATTAAATTACTGTCAGTGCAACTGTTTTTTTTTGTGTATATAATATTATATTATCATCACAATGGATGAATTAATGTCTTGTCTTGAGATAGATTATTATGTTTGTGTCTTGTACAGTATACAATTATCTGATGGTGTTATTTACTGTGTACAACAAAAATACCATGTTTTAATGCAACTGTATATTGTGTATATATTTATATATGCATTCAATGATGAGTGATAGGAGAAAATTAGCCAGCTGTAAATACTAAAGCTTTTCTTAAATTACTGTCAATGCAACTGTATTAAGTGTATATATAATATTATGACAATGGATGAATGAATCTCGTGTCTGTGAGTTGCATTCTTATGTTTTTCTTCATCTTGTTGTGTAGCTTCTGAAAACCCTCAAACGGCTCGGGGATCTGCCTATGACCGTTGACATCCTGGTGGTAAGATCAAAATATTGTTATGTTTGGTGTGATCTAACCGTTGTTTAAACAAGTGCTGTTGGTTCTCTAGCTTTTAAAACGTTGTATTAAATTCTTGCAGGAAACTGGCATTGGGAAGACTGTGAATTCTCTGCGTAAACATGAATTTGCTGGGGATGCGGCGAAGAACCTTGTGGCCAAGTGGAAAAAGCTGGTCCCGGAGAGATCTGCAGACAGGTGAGCTTCTTAAAGTCGTCTGATATCTGCTCGTTTCAGTGCATTGAGCTTTTTAGGAGAAATGCTGAGATGTATTGGAGATGCACATGAAATAGGCTGGTATAACAAACCGATATTTATTAATTAACTGCATGAAGGCGCGAATATCTGTTGCATAATCCAGCGTTTGTCTCTCTCAACACTGAAGACGGGCAGCGCTGGGTTCATTAATCTGGTGTCACTTTAAGAGCCGCACATATGATCACGCGTGTTTTCTTTTCAACCGTTGGCCTTCACTTAAGAAAAATCCACTATCTTTCACAAGGATACTTTTTGCTATTTTGATGTGAATTTGTCCATTCAGGCGCAAGACGACATGAAAGAACTCGATTGAATAATTAATTTCTCTGTCTGGGTTTCTGGGAACGAGCTTCGCATGTTTGCGCACAGAAACGTTTGATTACTTTACCGTTTATCACTGTGTCACCTGTAATGATGTAGGGAACCACTCGTTATACATCGATCATGTAACAGTTCATATTTTTACTTTCACATACAGTTTAGTTTTAAATTAAGCGTGTGCCGAGTGAGCGATCAGCAATCTAGAGCACGCAACAAAAGTGCTCTCTCTCTCTCTCTCTCTTTACTATCAGTTTATGTTGGTAATATGCTCCTCATTTTGCTTTTGTTTGCTATTGACATCCAACTGAAGTTCAAACTGTCCAGTGATGTTTGTGAAGAAGGGATGTGCATTTGTGCCACTGGCCATATATGGTCGTAAAGATTTAATATTTAACATTCTATTAATTCAGTAAACTTCATAGACATTCTTCTCTGTTAGATCCATTCTGCTCTCTGTTTCTTTATCTGTATGTGCGGCGAAGTATTGGTTGTGCTGTTTTTGGCCTAATGTTGTTGTTGGTATCGGTTTGAAATGTAGATTTAATAATAGAATTTGAAATCTATATATTTTTGTAACAATGCAAATGTCTTTACTGTAAGTTTGGATCAATTTGATGGTTCTTTGTGGAGTAAAAATCTAAATTTCTTACTGACCTCAAACTTTTAACCGTAGTGAATATAAGTTCCCATCGCTGATGAGTTTTAATCCAATTTGATCTTTTGTTTTGGAACCTTAATGGTTGTTGTGAGCAAAGATGTGTTTATATATGGTTTATGTTTATCAAAAGACCAACCGTAAAGGAGGGGCGTTCCCACTCACACATGAATGAGTCTGGAGGCCACAGACGAGTCCGGGAACGATCTCCAGACGAGCCTCCGCTCATGGAGGAGGAGCAACATGACGAGATGGAATACCAACATGGCTACTCGCCCTCCCCTCCACAGCACTACAGCTCACAGTTCACACACGCCAGTGCAACGGGGTATCAGTCCGATGAGTATGAAAGTCCTCCAGAAGAGGAGGCCGAGCCGGAGCCCAGTCCCCCACGAAATGACATTAGACCCAACAAGCCACACAAAGAGCCAGTCAGAGAGCACAATTCCCAAGACGTACGAGAGCAGGAGCGACGGAAGCACCGTCCCGCGGGTGGCAGCAGCAGCAAGGAGAGGATGCATAGAGACGAAAGAGAGCAACGGGGTGGGACGAGTCACAAATCTAAACACGATCGACATTTAAGCTCACATGAGAGCAAGAAGGAAAAGAGAGGAGGAAGTGATGGTAAGAATTGTCTTATGATCAGCAAATCTGTGTTTAAAATAATATTGTGACTTTTATCATTACAAATTAAAACAGCTGTTTTCTATGTGAATATATAGTAAAGTGTCATTTATTCCTGTGATTAAAGCTGAATTTATTAGATGATAAATACAGTAAAACAGTGTAATATTATATCAGTGTAAAACAGCTGTTTTCTATTTGAATATATAGTAAAGTGTCATTTATTCCTGTGATTAAAGCTGAATTTATTAGATGATAAATACAGTAAAACAGTGTAATATTATATCAGTGTAAAACAGCTGTTTTCTATGTGAATATATAGTAAAGTATCATTTATTCCTGTGATTAAAGCTGAATTTATTAGATGATAAATACAGTAAAACAGTGTAATATTATATCAGTGTAAAACAGCTGTTTTCTATGTGAATATATAGTAAAGTGTCATTTATTCCTGTGATTAAAGCTGAATTTATTAGATGATAAATACAGTAAAACAGTGTAATATTATATCAGTGTAAAACAGCTGTTTGCTATGTGAATATATAGTAAAGTGTCATTTATTCCTCTGATTTAAAGTTGTATTTTCAGCATCATTCCTCCAGTCTTTAGTATAACATGATCCTTCACAAATCATTCTAATACGAAACATTTCTGATTATCAATGTTGAAAACAGTTAATATGTTTTGTGGAATTTTTTGATGAATAGAATGTTCAAAAGAACATTTATTTGAAATGGAATCTTTTGTAACATTGTAACAATGTCACACAAGATTCCATTTCAAATAAATGTTATTTTAAACTACTGTCACTTTTGATCAATTTAATACATTCTTTCTGAATATGAGTTTTGTTTATTCTAAGTATGTTTTTTAATATGATCTGCTTTTGTTTTTTTAGGCAAATCAAGAGATAGGGGAGACGGTCCAGAGAAAATGGATGAGGATGAGGAGCCGTTTGAAGCTCCAACCATGTCTTTCGAATCCTTTCTCACGTACGATGCTCCGACCCCAAGCAAAAAGAAGAAAAAGCAGCCCTCGCGACCCCCTCAGCCTCCTGCCCCGATTCCTTCGGCTTCCTCGAAGCCTGGCAAGGCCAACGGGACCAGCAGTAAACGCTCAAAGCCATCCTCTTCCTCAGTGACCACTCCTGCTGTTCCAGAGAAACGCCGGAAGGTGAGGCTGAACGTGTTGTTCTGGTGGGGGGGGGTGATGATGGCAATGTCAAAGGATTTCTAATCATTATTTCTCCAGGTAGTGGATGTGGTTCCCACTCTGCCTGATATCCCTTTGCCAGCCATCCAGCCCAACTACAGACCACTGCCCTCCATTGACCTTACGCCACTGTCCCCCCAGAGACGCAAAAGTACGTGTTTTTTAGTTTTAGCACACTTTAAAGAGGCCCTTTTATGTTCAACTTTCTTTAGTGTGTGATGTTGCTGTTTGCCTCCATTGAATCTTGAGTTTCTTCCAGGAACAAACACTCACAATATTCCTCATTATAATAATTAATATGCAGAATAAAGGGGCGGGGCTTGAGTTAGTTAGTCATGTGTTAAAACTAGCGGTTATGGGAAGGGGCGGGACATTTCCCAAACACACTGGAAGCTCTCGACCAATCACAGCACCCCGACCCAACCGACCAATCAGAGCACAGTGTGCTTTCAGAAGGAGTGGCTTCATAGAGACAGGAACTAAACAGAGCGTTTCTGACAGACTGGGAAGAGACGAGCCAAAACACAGGAGGATATGGGGAAAACATCTTGTTGTTGTTTTTTATTTTAACTCAAACGTGAAAATCTGTTCTGGTGTCTAGTAATCAAGACTTTGTAAAAGGGCATAACATTGCCTCTTTAAATCAGACTTTCCCCTAACATGCCTGAAATAAAGCAAAGTCATGCATGGACTCACAGCACCATGTTTTTCTCCTCCAGTTCCAGTGTCGTATGATGAAGAGGATGCTGGCTGCGCAGGTCGACGGCTGAACTCAAAAATGGTGGTGTACTCCGGGTCCAAGTCTGCGTATCTGCCGAAAATGATGTCTCTGTATGATCAGTGCATTAGAGTCCTGCAGAACAATATAGATTGTGAGTTTTCCTCAGTATTTTAATGAAACACTTCAGTATAGTATTTAGCTCTTATGTCTGGCTCAGTTTGACGTTACATAAATCACGTCTCAAGAGTCACAGATGGCTGCGTGTGAAATTTGGTGGAATGTGACGGCGCTTTAAATTACTGTTAAGATCATTTAGGCTTGTTAAAGTGTTAACCACTTAAATCGCCTAAAAATGAGTCGGCTTTTAACTGATGTTTCTCAGCAATTGATGAAGTGGGCGGAGTGCCGTTTGAGATTCTGGAGCCGGTTCTGGAGAGATGCACACCTGAGCAGCTTTACCGGATTGAACAGTGTAATCAGGTACGTGTGTCAACACCGTCACATGCATATGATTTATTTCACGCTTTTAATCTCTTCTGCGTTCATTATCTGAGTACATTAACTTGATCATAAGTGAAAGTAAAGGTTTAGCAGAGCAGGCATTCGGAAAGTCGTAGTTTAGAGAGACTGAATCCTTTATCGAACCGTATCAAACACTGAGAAAAGAGAGAAATGCACTGAGAAATATATTGATGCTGCAATATGAGAAACCTTTTTTAATATACCTTGCATGTAAAGTTATTGTAAGAGACCTGAAAAACAAAATTAGGATGCGTTAAAATGGCATAATAATGCAGCAAAACTGTTTTCAGCGTTGATGATAATCAGAAATGTTTCTTGATCATCACATTAGAATGATTTGTGAAGATCATGTGACACTGAAGACTGGAGGAATGATGCTGAAAATACAACTTTATACAGGAATAAATGACACTTTACTATATATTCACATAGAAAACAGCTGTTTTACACTGATATAATATTACACTGTTTTACTGTATTTATCATCTAATAAATTCAGCTTTAATCACAGGAATAAATGACACTTTACTATATATTCACATAGAAAACAGCTGTTTTACACTGATATAATATTACACTGTTTTACTGTATTTATCATCTAATAAATTCAGCTTTAATCACAGGAATAAATGACACTTTACTATATATTCACATAGAAAACAGCTGTTTTACACTAATATAATATTACACTGTTTTACTGTATTTATCATCTAATAAATTCAGCTTTAATCACTGGAATAAATAGCTTTTTAAAATATATTACAGTATAAGAAGTTATTTACTGTTTCCTGTAATTGATTAATTAAATGCATTCTTGCTGAGCATGAGATACTACTTTCAAAAACATATAATTATTCTTACAGACCCCAAGCTTTTCAATGTTAGTTACTTATTTCAAGATCAATGCCGCATACAAAGTTTTCCCATTCAAACTTATGAAGATTTGTAGCTCATTTTAGACAAATCTTTGATTGCAAGTGTCTCTTATCAGTATTTCACAGAAGAGTCAGATGACCTGTGGATGAGACACTGCCAGCGGGATTTTAAACGTGAAACTCCTCAAGAGTATGAGTCGTGGAGGGAGCTGTATCTCCGGCTGCATGAAGAGCGGGAGGAACGTCTGCGCAAGCTCACCATGAACATCAGTTCTGCCCATGCAAACAAACCTAAAGGTGCTCGCAGACCGTGATCAGTACATTTACATCAAAGTTAAAGCATAAATCTTAAAGCTGTCAATTTAACATGGAAAAAATAATACTACAGGTTTTCAAAATATCTATTGTCAGTGTCTTTGAATATCATCCATTTTAATATTTGGTGAGAAACTGCCAAATGAAGATAATTCAGTTAATTAGCAGTTTATCATGCAGTTAATGGAACTAAACATTTTTAATTTCTTACAATTTGCAAAAAAATATGAGTGAGATAAAAATGTGGGGATGGATTTAGTGGCCAGTGCTCACAATGTTCGTAATATTTTATTGCCTTTTAACAGGGCGGCAGGTTAAAATGGCGTACGTCAACTCCGCCGCGAAGCCTCCACGTAATATCCTCCGTCTACAAGAGAAGTTTGGCACTAAAAATGGTTCAACCAGCACAAGCTCTGCTCCTCCGTCTGCCAGGTGAGGGATTCTTTGTTCCTGCTCACAAGTTTCTCAGAAGTTGTAACTGCATTTAAAGTCACCATGACATCAAAATGGACGTTTCCAGTATTTATTATCAATTATTTATCTGTGCATGTCGGTATATTTTTATGCGCCTTCATAATTTGCGACACCATTCAATTAATTTCCTATGGACAAAATCAAGTCCTGCCCTACATTTCTTTTTTTCTTATTCAAAAAGCTGTTTCGCTCGGATATGTGTCACAATTTAGGAAGAAAAGACTTCTAAGGTGCTACTTCTTGATTCTTCATATGCAGGATCAGACCAGCAACAAACTACAGCGCTCAGAGCAAACCCAGTGAGGCTGGTCAGTCTTCTTTGAGCAGCCCCCCCGAGTCGTCCTCGCGCTCCTCTGCTCCCAGTACTGCTGGTGGACACAGTGCCAGAGACAAACCACAAGTCAAAAGTGAGTCAAAAAGGAAGTATGATTGCTCAGCTTTATTTTAATTATTTCTTTCAATGAAATGGATGTATTGACAGTAGCGGCCAAAAGTGATGTTCGGCCTTGGAAAATAGAGTTCTTCATTTAAATTTGTAAGCATATAGCGTAGTTGTGCTTGGAGACAGTTGTTTGAAACGAGCGTTATTTTTAAACAATATTTTCATTCAGAGTAATTGAGAACATGCAAGAACAAGAGAGAACCAACAAAACATTATTATTTTTATTTTTCTGTATTCATCAGATGCTTTTATTCATAGCATCGCATTCAAGAAACACATTGACATTCTAATCAGTTCTTGCTTTCCCAGGGAATCGAACCCATGACCTTGATGTTGCAAGCGCCACTCTCTACTGTTAGAGAAATTTTGTCAGAAAATGCCTTAAGCAAGTTTAATCGTTTGGTTCGTTACTTGTATATAAATCATTAAAGCCAAATATGCCCTCTGGACCTCACATTTGCCCTCTACTGTATATTCACCATCAATGTTGATAAGATCGTGTTCAATATTTGCCCACTGAACTGGTTATGTTTGAGCATTTTTATTACTTTTCTGTTTCAGAAATTGCCCCAATGATGGCTAAGACTATCAAAGCGTTCAAGAACAGATTTTCTCGGCGGTAAAGGGAAAAAAATTTTTTTTGTGTGTGTGCGTGATCGAAGAGAGAACAACTGGAGGAAGAAACCTTTTATTGTGTAATGCTTCATAGGAAATGTGCAATGCCCTCTCACTTTTTATGTTGTAATGCTTTTTAATAATACCAGTACAGTTCAATGGACGCAATCACCAAAACATACATGCACAGCAAGCATCCACACTCAAATGTCACAGCATGTCGTACGCTTTTTACCAACACCGAAAACAAGTGGTACACTACAGATTACCATGAGACGCCACAACCCACTGTTACATGTTTATTTAATTGCTTACTATAATCACTGCATCGCCATGGGACTAAGTATATGATTTTATGGTAGAGTGAGAATGAGATAAGATGTAAAAAGTTCAAGGACTGTACACTTCCTCACCATCATATTTATTATTTTAAATCTTGGACCTGGCAGCCCTGGACTTTGCCTTGAATGAAAGATCAAGTCATTTTAATAGATTTTATGAAGTGTTCTATGGACATTTTTAATAAAATCCATGTGTTGCTCTCACTATTTTCTCATTTATTTGTGTATATTAAATTGTTTACACTACATTGGTAAGGAACTGTTTTAAATGTTTCACTAAAAGTGGTCCACAATCTGTAAGGCTGATGTGGAACACCAAATATATTAGAGGCTATTCACTATTTTTTTTCTTTTCTATACAATAAAAGTAAAAGGAGGGGCTTTCTTCCAAAAAACATTACATTTTTGAAGTCATAAAGGTTCAGAACAGCTACCGAGTGAATAGAGAATGACATACTTTTCCAATTAACTGAATGGCTTTTATTTATTCGAACACAAGCTGTTTTGTTTACAATTTATCTACGGTGACGCGCATGCGCAGAGTGACCAGTGCGTCACAAGAACGCGACTCCAAACGCCGCTTCTCATTGGTTCACTTGCTTTTTAATGTCCAATCACATTTCGTGTTTGCGTGTTGTCTGCTTTGCCTCTTCTATCACATGTGTGTGTAACTGTACGACTTTAGCATTTGCTGCTGAAGCTGCTCTCGAGTTTCTCTCTCCTCTCAGTTGCGAGTGTTTTGCGGGTTCGCGGCATGTCTGGGCACGGGCATGGTCACGGTCACGGGCACGGCTGCTGTGAGCACGAGCACGAGCCGGCGGAGCGCGGCGTGGAGTTTGAGCTGTTTAGGCGAATCGACACCGAGAAGCTTCAGTGTCTGAACGAGAGCAGAGACGGAGACGGTAAACTGGTGTTCAAACCGTGGGATCAACGCACTGACAGGACGAAGGTAATAGTGTAATATATGTCGTGAGTGAGAGAGAGAGATACACACAGATATGTGTGTGTAATATCTCTCTCTCTATAGATATAGATACATATACAGTATAATATATATACCTTTATTCGTCCCACAATGGGGAAATTTCTCTGTGACAGCAGCAATTATATAATACACACAGTATATACAAAGATGTATAAAAAAGAGTAGTGATTACACTAAACAAATTGCAGTTCATTCTCATTGCACATTTCCAAAATTATTATTATTGCACATGTTTAAAAATACTTTGTTCATTGCTGTATGTGGTATCGATATGTATTTACTTGTATATTAAAATGCACATTTTACTTAATGTGAACTCCTCTAACTAAAGGAATAGACAAAGTAAGCAATCAAATTACTGTTCTGTTTGTTCTAAAGCCTCTCATTTTATTTTCAGTTTGTTGAAAGTGATGCTGACGAGGAGCTTCTGTTCAATATACCGTAAGATTTATATCACAACATTGTTCATCCACCTGGACTTTTTTTTTTTTTTCTGGTCTAATTTTATTTTCCGTTTCATACAACAAATGCTTCTCCAGTAGATGAGGATGTAGTTCATGCACATGGTTAAATCTGCAGGTTTACAGGTAGCGTGAAGCTGAAAGGGATCATTATTGCTGGAGAAGATGATGATTCACACCCAGCTGAAATGAGACTGTGAGTCGTGCAGCCTGACATCTGGATAATACAACTTGTTTTAAGAATATTAACATGGGCAGTTGCAACACTAAATACACTCATGGGGGGGGAAAACAGGCTCAAATTATTGGTCAGGAAATTAGCAAATGTAAGCGCTAGTTGAGCCATTGATGTCTCAGAAAAACCATCAAAGAGAGAATGAGGATTTTGGGAAGTGTGAGGAGTGATGAGTCAGTGAAACATGAGTTGCATGGTGATGCTCCAGAGAAGCGTCTTCAAAAATCTGCTGACAAATATAATAATAAGTGAAGCGTGGAGAGGTGTCGTTGTGTTTGGAGCCTTTTCAGCTGCAGGTGAGCTGCTTTACTGTAAAAGTCATTTAATACTTTATAGTACAGGAGAATATCGCAGAATGGCTTGCTTCTCACAAATGAAAAATTACAATCTAAAGAGGAACGAAGAGATGTAGTTTTTCAGCGAGACAATGCTCCTGCCCACACTGCACAGACAACCGAGAAGTGGCTTGAGCGCATGTTTGGCCTAGAGTAAATATTTGGTCTCTTTATTAAACTCCAACAAACTAGAAGAAACAACAAAAAAGCTGTCTGCAAGTTTAAAACACAGCTTAAACATTTAAAGAAAGAATAGGGGAAGGCTAATTTACTTTACGGTAATTGCACATTTCCTGACCAGGAATCTTTGCTTTAAAATGGATACGTCCATGAAAAGGCCTCTTGGCTTGTCCTTTTTTCCCCCCACCCAGTAGTTTTTGTTCTATTGTAGTAGCTTTAGTACATTTAAATAGTGCAAATAAAGTTTATACTAGACTTTTGCTTTTATGGCACTTTATGTTTTAGATATGCAACAGACAATGTAAAGGATCTTAAAATCACACCCAGCTGAAATGCGTTTGCTCTCGCTGTAATAATCGAAGGAAAAAGTCACTTATGGATAATGCAATTACAATTTGCATGAATGCGTGTTGCAACCGGGTGCTTTTTGAGCAGGTTCAAGAACATACCCCAAATGTCATTTGATGATACAAGCGGAGAGCCAGAACAAGCCTTTCGTCTGAACCGGGATCCGCATGCTGAGCTTGAGTATCCAACCAAGTAAGCATCATGTTAACAGGCACTTTATATATCCTGTATGTCGGATGCAACAAATCTGTGTTGACCACCCTCAACATTTTATGTAGGATTGCGAGATTCTCCAACGTGGAGCACTTGTCTATCCACATCTCTCGAAACTTTGGGGCAGAGTCAACCCGTGTGTATTACATCGGTCTGCGGGGAGAATACACACAGGTCAGTTCTGGATCAAACCAGTTCCATCGGCACTATTAATAACTGGTTGAAAATGCTCCTTATTCTTACCGTTTTATGCTTGTGTTGCTGTTGCTGAAAGGAAATTATGATCATAACATCTTTTGTCACTCATACAGGCTCACAGACATGAGGTGACAATCTGCAACTATGAAGCGGCAGCCAATCCAGCCGATCATAAAGTGGAGAGCATTACGCCTCAGACGCAGTTCATATCATGACAAGTGGCGGAGAGAGAGTCTCACGCGTGCTGTGTGAAACTATAAAATTGTGCACGAGTTTTGATAATGGTGAGATGAACTGATGTGCTTAACGGGGATTTATTCACAAGGGTTTGTTCGTCTGCTAATGTGCCAATAAACATTGCGCTATATACGCATAATTACTGAATGTATGCTTGTGTCAAATAAACACTGTGCGCTTCAAATAACATCAGATGAGCCATGCAAGGAGTCTGATCTTTAAAAATCTAGGGGAAGATGCATGTGCTCAGTTTGGCTTTACAATATCGTATCATCCATATAATGTTTTTTCCTTATTGGGTCAAATTGTGAGATTATAAACGTGTTGTACTCATATGTCCTCAAACTCTTTAATATTGATGGAGACCTGCAGTTTGTTTAAAAAGAAACTTTCTTTGTTAATTGCAACCACTTTTGCAATTTCATACTTTAGCAAACATTAAATAACAACTTATGCATTGTGCAGCTGTTGTTTAAATAAAAATACAATGTCACTTTATTGGTTTGTCACAAATAAATGTGACCGAGGCAGTGAATATGAAATGATTTTGAGCATCCGTGACTGCAAATCCATTAATCTTCTCACATGCTTAATTTATTGCTGATCAATGACGAAAACCCGTAATGATATTTTGTTTAGAATCATAACTAATGCCATTCTTAGGTTAAAAGGTTAGTTTGCAATCGCTGGTTATTAGAACATTTAAAGTAGTTTTGTGTCAGTTGTGCTATTTGTTAAATAGATTTCCAACAAATAAATCAATACTATAGTTATTTTTATTCAAACTAATACTAATTTATGTAAGACTCAAAGCTTTAATTGTGCTAAATTCACAATTAATCGAAAGTAACGAATTAGTATTTAATATGAAACAGTTTAGACAATCAACTTCTGAGTGAACATTTAAAAAAAAACACGTTTTTTTAACATTAGTTTTTGATCATGTCTGAGGTATTGTTCTGGAATGGTGTTTAAATGAATTTAACTGTATTATTTTTAAAACAAGCAACTGTCTGCAGATCGCAAGCTAAAATGTAAATAGCTGATTTTCAGCTTTCGGAACATTTTAACCATTTTTATGTCGAAAAAATGTTGCCTTGATGTATTCGATTCTTGTAACCTCTCATAACGATTGTCCCCTTTATTATTATTATTTTCTCTTTATTGTTAATTATATGTTCCCTTTCATGTGCAATAAATATTAATAAAAATAAAAATATTTAAGCCGAAGCAGCGTAATGACGTCACGACGCGGTGACTCCGCCCATCCGGCAGAAGGAGCGGAAGTTCCGTTGCGACCTGAGATAACAAGCGGTGAGTCGATACATTTGTAGCGGTTGGTCGCTGTTTTTATGTGATTTTTTGCTGCTTGAACCCTAAGATTTAGTCTAGCCCCACTGACCTTGATTATATCGCTCGCTATAGAAGCGCTGAGCGGCGTGATAGCGCGTTTAATCGCGGGGGTAGAGAGATCCTGATGCCTCCATCTATGAAGCACCGGATTCATTGTGTCAAAAACACAGGCGAAACCGGATTAAGCTGCGATCATCTCGCTCGAGCCGGCGGCTTTATTCATACATGTATCCTGTCCTTGATCCCGACAGGCTGTGCTTCGTTTTCTCTGCCCATCCCTTCCTATTCTCTCTGAATGTGTGATCATGTGAGGGATTACTGCTCTGACGCATTAGAGATGTTCAATACACTCATTTGTTAACGTGCATCAATCAGCCATTGTGTTGCAAACGCTCAGGCTGATGCATGAGGACATCAGGAGACATTTTGTTATGATCCTCATTATATTTCATCAGCAGGTGTTTTAATAAAAGTGCAAAATTGCATGTGCAGTGGAACCAGAGCCAGACACATTGAAGTGTGTGTTTGATTAAACTTGTGAGAGAGTCACCCTGCAAACTCCCAAACTCCAGTGAATCCATCCAGCCGGAGTGTGTTCCTCCTGCAGGATCAGGATCTGATTCCTCAGGACTGCCTGTCATGTGATTTCAGGAAAACAGGGACCCGTGGCTTTCATTTAGGCTTCATTAGACACAGTTTTCTGGGAAGTCGTCTGCAAGTACAAACTTGTGATGTGTCGAAAGCGAAGCTCATTGCTTATCCACCCTGTAATTTAGCATCCCCCCCCCCCCCCCCCCCCCCCCCCCCGTCTAGAGCACTTTTAGTTTTAGAGTTGCTGGTTAAAATGAGTTTTAATAACACTAGTAATTCAACACACTTTTGTTAATCATTCTGCAGCCTGCTGACAGTTTCTTTCTAAAATTGCTGGTTCGTATCTTTAATAACCATTTACCCAGTACTGAATGCCTGGGCCTTTTGTGTTTTGCATAAACATGTCGTACCGATTGCTTTTGAACGTGCTGTTTTTGTGTGTTTCTATAAAAGCACTCCTCACGTTGTATGTGTGGCAACAACATGTCTGTACCTTTGCTCGCTGAAGCCGTGACGGTGTCCGGGACGGAGAAGGAGACGGCGGTGGTGAGAGACGAGTCCAATCATTAACTAAAATCGAAGTTATTCATTAGCGTTGCACGGCAAATATACCAAATCAGTTCATTTTGAAGGCTTTGTTCTCCCTAATAAAAATCACTTATTTGTCCTCATCTTGTTCCAAACGTGTAAGACTTTGGTTCATCTTCCTTGAAGACACAAATTCAGGAGTTTTTGATGGACTGTAAGTCCAGGTGACTCTGGAAAGGTTATGAAACAATTCGATATGAATCGAGCGGTTTAATCCAATTCTCCTAAAGACACGCGATCGCTTTATGGTATAAACATTCATGCGTTTATCAGATGCTTTTATCCAAAGCGACTTGCATTGCATTCAAGAAACACATTGACATTCTAATCAGTTCTTGCTTTCCCTGGGAATCGAACACATGACCTTAATGTTGCAAGCGCCACAACCTAATGTTTGAGATACAGGAAAGCCACAGATTTAATTTAGGCTTTTATTTACATCTAAGCAATAATCGATTCAACTTGCTTACATAGTTCATCAAAAGTGTGATTTTCTCTGTGCGTTTATATGTGAATAAAAACCTAAATTGAATCTGTTCCTCATATAAAGCGATCATATCTCTTCACAAGACTTGGATTAAACCGTTCAACTCGTATGAATTATTTCATGACTGCTTTATGACCTATTTGGATCTTTTAAGGTTTGGTTACCTGGACTTTCAATGGAGGGAAAGCCTTAATTCAATCTATTTATCAAATAAAACTATCAAATCTCTTCAGAAAAGTTGGACTAAATCGTTCAACTCATATGGATTAGTTTTACGATCTCTTTATGAAGTTGTAGTTGCATAAACTGTCAATGGAGGGACAGAAATCTCTCAGATTACATCAAAAACATCTTCATTTGTGTTACAATGATGAAAGAAAGTCTTACAGGTTTGGAACAACAATGAGGGTGAAGAATTAATGCCAGTTTACATTTTTGGGTGAACTATCCCTTTAAGTATTTCTCTTTCACGATCTGAATGACAATATATTTGCTGGGAAGAAAGGGATGGCCAGAAAGCTCAAGTTATTGAGATGGTATCTTCATATACGAACACAGGACATTTTCACATCATATTCTGTTACTTTGCAGGTGATCTTCCTTCATGGATTGGGTGACTCCGGGTAAGTTCAGTTCATTACCTTCCTGTTGCGGGATCTGTTACCGCCCCTCGTCCTGCATTAAAATAACCTTGCTTACAGACACGGCTGGGCTGATGCCATGACGTCTATCAGACTGCCGTACATCAAATACATCTGTCCACATGCGTAAGTCAACTGATCAACAGTTTAGATGCGTTTGTTGTTATGCAAACAAGAAATCTTGTAAGTTTCACTTACTTTGTGACGTTGAATTTCAAATGAGTCTGTCATGCTTTCTGACTCTAGACCCCGAATCCCCGTTACACTGAATATGAAGATGAACATGCCCTCATGGTGAGTTGCGTGTAACTGTACAGTTCTAGTACGTTTACTTAAAAGTGCTGTGTTAGTATTTGATGGTTTAGAAAAATATAAAACATGGGTATGATGTGAAATGACCAAGAATAAGGCAGAATTTTAAGTGTAATTTAATCAAATAAGTACATTTGTGTCGTTGATGTTTGTAAAGACAGTTAGATGTTACGAACTTGGTTAAAGTAAAATCAACTGACCAAATACTGTGTTTATTTTCAGTTGTCATGTTGATCAAATTGTTATTCTGAGGAATATGTCGTCATATAGAATATAAACAACTTTCATAATCACAAGAATACGTTTTTAAAATGGAAAACAGCTTTTTAAAATTATAATATTTCACAGTATTGCGGTTTTTACTCTATTTTTGGTCAATTAAACAAAGCCTTGTTGAGCAGAAGACTATATAATCAGTGTTATTTTAGTTTTATTAATATTTTAAATGAACTTTTAATTTTTTAATTCTCATTTGAATTTTATTTTAATTTTTAGTCCTTTAATTATGTGTTTTAAAAAAATTACTATTTAGGTTACATTTTTTACAAATTTTAGGTTTTGATTTGAGGAATGTAATGTTTCAATTTATCATAAACAGCTTTCATAATCTCAAGAATAAATTATTTAAACATTTTACATTTTAAAACAGCTTAGCAGTATTGCAGTTTTTACTGTATTTTTGATGAATTAAATTAAGCCTTGGTGAGTAGAAGAGACTATATAATATAATCTGTGTTATTTTAATTTTATTAATATTTTAAATTAACTTTTATATTTGTTTTCATTTTAATTTCCATTGAATTTTTTGTCATTTAATTATGTGCTTTAAAAAAAAGTTACATTTTATGTTCAGTTAGTTTTTATTTTCTGTTAATAATTTTAGCGCTTTGCAAGATTTATTTTGCAACTCATTTACTTTTATTTCAATGAACAGAAATGACTTTTAATAGTAGTTCTAGTTTCAGATGATATAAAATGGGGAAAACATGAACAAAATTCTAGATAAAAGCCTTTTCGTTAGTGAACTGTTACTTTTGCAGTCTTGGATTTCCTTTTTAATTCTGGTCTAATGTTTTTCTTTTTAGGTTTGACCTGATGGGTTTAAGCCCAGAATCCCCAGAGGATGAAGCAGGGATTAAGAGAGCGGCAGAGAACAGTGAGCAAAATATGCTTTTGGACTCGCATGTATTTCCTATATCTCTAATAGTAGAGAGTGGCGCTTGCAACATCAAGGTCACGGGTTCGATTCCCATGGAAAGCAAGAACTGATTAGAATGTCAATGTGTTTCTTGAACGCAACTGGCTAAAACCGTCTGCCAAATGCATAAATGTATTTCCTGAATTCAGCATAAGCTGTCCATGACTTAAAAGCATCAAAAAATTGGCTTGGTCTCTGTCAGTGACTGTAAAAGAAACACATTGAGTTTATAATGCGGGAGAAGGTTGTTTATGCTGAAATGTGATTGTTGTGTCAGTATAAATCTCTCTCTCTCTCTCTCTCCGACAGTAAAGGCCATCATCGATCACGAGGTAAAGAATGGTATTCCCTCCAATCGGATTCTTCTCGGCGGCTTCTCTCAGGTCAGTGATCCGTCCGGAGAGCTTGTACTGTCCGTTGAGTTTGGACAGCAGATGATGTTGAGTTCTCCGTGTGATTCAGGGTGGAGCGCTGTCTCTCTACACCGCTCTGACTTCGCAGCAGCAACTCGCAGGGGTTGTTGGACTTAGTTGTTGGCTTCCACTTCACAAGACTTTCCCACAGGTAACGAGACGCTCAGCTGTGTTTGAACTGGTGTGAGAATAAATATGTATACAGTATATTAGGTGTGGTTAAAAATGTAGATTTCTCGATTTGGTCTATGCTGTTTTACTTAGTTTTGTGCCTCCAGTCCAATAAATCGCATTGCTCTGTTTCTTTTGACATGAAACAAAGTCTTGTCAATTTTCTGGCTTGAGAAGAGCAGATGAATCGACAATCTCTTCCGCTTTACTACTAACTATAGCATGAAATAATTCTGAATAGGTATGTTGAAAGATATAATACAACTTACTGAAATCACGGCTCGTATAATCGCTCAATCAGCGTTTCAATCCCGGAGAGACGCCAATAAAACAGCTTGCGAACAGTCCATATGTCCATAGCTCGATATTTAGTTATAAAAATTAACTTTTTATAAGCGTTTTACTAAGTACATGCACTATATTGCATCTCTATTCAGCCTGTTCTTCATTGGTTTGAATATCCACCATGAAAACCAGTTTTAATGACAGCCGGTATTTCAATTTATTTTTTTAAAAGCTGCCATTAAAGAGTTGTTGTTATAAAAATGTGTACATATGTAAAAAAAATAAAAATAATTCCTTGTGTAAAAAATGGGCTTGTACTGTATATGATATACGTCCAAATATATCAATATTGAACCAAATTCTGAATATAATTGAATCAAGAAGCATGTGTCAATGCCCAGCCGTAGTAAATGTGAATGTTTATGTGCTTTTCTCTCCGTTAGGCTGCGAGTGGGAGTGGAAACAAGGGCACTCCCATTCTGCAGTGCCATGGGGAGATGGATCCCATGATCCCGGTGCAGTTCGGGGCCATGACAGCAGAGAAGCTCAAGACCATCGTCTCTCCAGCGAACATCACCTTCCGCACCTACCCGGGTCTCATGCACAGCTCCTGTCCTCAGGCGAGTCTCCCAAACATCAGGCCTTGTTCACACACATTATGCGTTTTCCCATTCGTTTTCTATGTAAAAATGCGCTAGACGGACGTCTTTAACCGTTAATGCGGCGCTCAACTTAAAATGTTACTTTTAAAAGATTCGTCTTGAGACATTTTGGTTTTTCCCTCATTCCACTGTGTGATCCGGCCCTAAAACGGTTTCCTTTTCACCTCTTTTTATCTCCGTTTTGGCCTTCAGTTCATATTGAGATGCGTTTTTTTTCATCGAAGATGTTTTTAAAAAAAAATGCTGTTATTGTGGATTGTGAAAACTGAGGTTTGAAATTGATGATGCATGTTTAGTCGTGTGACTCACATCGTGCTTCTGCATAATCTGTGGTTTTACCGGCATTGCTCTATACTTTCATAGTGTTGCTAAAGAGAAAAGTTCCTGTTGCATCTCTGCAAAGATGACTGAAATAAACGCATTTTCAAATGTAGACGTAGCCTCAGTTTATAACCGTTTACCATGTGTATTTTATGAGTTTCACAGATTATTAAAAAATAATTTTGATTATTTAAAATTGAATTCCCAAACCCATTTGGTCTGACCGAAATGTCCTCATTTGGTTCGACGTCCTTTGTGTTACTGGACTAAAATTCAAAAGTTTGGGGTCAGTAAGATATTTATTTTTTTCGCACCAAGGCATTTATTTGATCAAAAATACAGTAAAAGTAATATTGTACAAATTTTAAAGACCTTTTATTATATTTTGTAAGTATGTTTTATTCCTGTGATTAAAACTGAATTTATTAGATGATAAATACAGTAAAACAGTGTAATATTATATCAGTGTAAAACAGCTGTTTTCTATGTGAATATATAGTAAAGTGACATTTATTCCTGTGATTAAAGCTGAATTTATTAGATGATAAATACAGTAAAACAGTGTAATATTATATCAGTGTAAAACAGCTGTTTTCTATGTGAATATATAGTAAAGTGTCATTTATTCCTGTGATTAAAGCTGAATTTATTAGATGATAAATACAGTAAAACAGTGTAATATTATATCAGTGTAAAACAGCTGTTTTCTATGTGAATATATAGTAAAGTGTCATTTATTCCTGTGATTAAAGCTGAATTTATTAGATGATAAATACAGTAAAACAGTGTAATATTATATCAGTGTAAAACAGCTGTTTTCTATGTGAATATATAGTAAAGTGTCATTTATTCCTGTGATTAAAGCTGAATTTATTAGATGATAAATACAGTAAAACAGTGTAATATTATATCAGTGTAAAACAGCTGTTTTCTATGTGAATATATAGTAAAGTGTCATTTATTCCTGTGATTAAAGCTGAATTTATTAGATGATAAATACAGTAAAACAGTGTAATATTATATCAGTGTAAAACAGCTGTTTTCTATGTGAATATATAGTAAAGTGTCATTTATTCCTGTGATTAAAGCTGAACTTATTAGATGATAAATACAGTAAAACAGTGTAATATTATATCAGTGTAAAACAGCTGTTTTCTATGTGAATATATAGTAAAGTGTCATTTATTCCTGTGATTAAAGCTGAATTTATTAGATGATAAATACAGTAAAACAGTGTAATATTATATCAGTGTAAAACAGCTGTTTTCTATGTGAATATATAGTAAAGTGTAATTTATTCCTGTGATTAAAGCTGAATTTATTAGATGATAAATACAGTAAAACAGTGTAATATTATATCAGTGTAAAACAGCTGTTTTCTATGTGAATATATAGTAAAGTGTCATTTATTCCTGTGATTAAAGCTGAATTTATTAGATGATAAATACAGTAAAACAGTGTAATATTATATCAGTGTAAAACAGCTGTTTTCTATGTGAATATATAGTAAAGTGTCATTTATTCCTGTGATTAAAGCTGAATTTATTAGATGATAAATACAGTAAAACAGTGTAATATTATATCAGTGTAAAACAGCTGTTTTCTATGTGAATATATAGTAAAGTGTAATTTATTCCTGTGATTAAAGCTGAATTGTTCCAATGAGTTAAATATTCAAAAGAAATGCATTTGAAACAGACATTGTAAATAGTAAAATTGTAGTCTTTTGATCAATTTAATCGATCCTTGCTGAATAAAGGTGTAAATTTCAGTGTAAATGTTGCTCAGAACTAAGCTTTAGAAGCATCCCGTTCCGTCAGACGTGGAGTGTCTTTAAGAACAGGATGAGATCTGACCTGAAATCATGCAAAATATGATCAGTATTTATGTCACGCTGTATTATTTCCTCATGCTGCTGCTAACAGCCATTCTACTCTCTGATTGGTTTACAGGAGATGTCTGCTGTGAAGGAGTTCATCGAAAAGCAGTTGCCCCGAGTCTGACCTCAATCTAACTCACTGTGACCCTTAGACACTGACCTCTCACCTCCGACCTGCCATTCACAGGAAACAGCCATGATCCCCGAACAACACCCAACCACACACACATGCGCATGAACGTTCAGTTTACATACTGTGAACATGCAACACCTGCAAACCATGTCATCTGACGCCTTTCTCATTTCACACACCATTAAAAGTGATATTATTATAAGCGACGACATTTGGCATTTGTACATGCAATGGTATCCCATGCAACCTTTGCTCTCGTTTTTAAAGACGACGCAATAACGTTCATCACGCGTTCCTGCAAGGGTTACATTTCCCGGTATCTCTCTCTCTCCTCTCTCTTTCTCTCAAGCACGGCGGTAACGGGTTTTCTCCGTAGCAGAAGTCGGGCAACTCGTGGCGTTTCCGTCTGGAGTGACTCTGCATGCTGGTCACGTGATGCATGGCTGCGACTCACACTTCTGTTTGTTTTCTGTTCACTAGAAATGCGAGAAAGGCAAGCACAAATAAACAACTACGCAAACGACTCATTGGAATCTTCCAGTGTTTGTTCTTCAAGTCTATATGCAAATTTAAGTGATTTAATGACTCCATGCAACTACTTGTATAATAAATACTCTTTTTAGAACAAATGCACATCGGCAGTTTTAGCTCTTATTATTGTAAAGTAATCTAGCTCTTGACGTCACTCATTATTAATAACGATAATCAAAGCGAGTCACTCCAGACGGGCCGCTAATATTATTTCCAGGGCTTTAAATAGCTTCCCAAATCCTCCCTAATTCCCCGTTCACCTCATAACCGCATCACCCGCGTGACCAAACCCATTCAAGTGTTCTGGGGTCTCAGATGGCGTATGTATATAATTTTCAGGTTCCATATTATTGCATAAAAGTATTGTTTACTGACACGAGCCGGACGGTCACAGTTACGCAACAGCGTGGCGAGTCGAGCCTGCTGATAATAAAGAGTTGTGAGGTAACCTTGATTAGATATTAAAATTGAAATATGAGTTTGCAAACGTGGATGCTATACTCATCTCTCTCTCACGGTTTGCTTGTATACATTTGAAAATGATTATTAAAATGTGTGATGATCTCTAAAACAGCTGTTTGCGAAGTAGTGAATGTTGCTTTTTTAATCTAAATAGATGTTCTTCGATATATATATATTATTTCAGTGTTATTTTATCTTCTATCCAAGTCCATTTGACTTCCATGTTTTCATAACTGCTCTTTTACAGTTGGCATTACTCCATCTTATTGGTTCGAATGATTTCAGCTTTTCTATCCGCCCTGTGGCTTGAATGTTTATTGTATGAATCATGGGATGCCAGGCACAAGTTGGTCAGCAGAAACGGGCAATATCTTTGGGTTTAACAGTGAACTTATACGTTTATGTCCACCTGAGTTGTTTTGTTGCTGTTTTTTTTTGTCGTTTGTGCTCATTTAAAAAAAGTCAGTCATTTTCTGTTGTTGTTGTTCGTTTTGTCCTTTTATTTGAAGTGTACTGAGGGACAATTGGTTCTTCAGAAACTTTCCTCAAACACCTATACGTGAAATAAATGATGCAAATCGCCGCAATCCTGTTCTGTTTTATTGATAATGGGAACTTAAACGCCTCACATGTTCAGAGAACATTACACAAACACACACACACTCTCTCCTTTTGTTTTACTAAAGCTAGGCAAGCAAATAGAGCGACGGGTGTAACAGGTTCGAGGCGTGAGGATCTGTAGGCCTTCATGCACTGAGTTAAAGTCCTCTGGGAATAAACCAAAGCTAATCTTTCATTTCGGACATGTTTTGTATAAACTGGATCAAAATGTGCAAAACCACCAAAGAAAGTGAAAAATGGCCTGTTTTTATAGATTGTGTTTGTATTCCGTTTCTTCAGTAACTTCCTCAAAATGAGTTTGGAGTCGATATAAAATATTCCTTTAGGCGGCGCAAATGAGCCGATTTGAAAATCAATGAAAATACACCTGCTAGTTAAATATCCACATGAAGGTAAAGTTAAAAATAAAATAAATACATAATACAAGTGCAATAATAAATGTACATTAATTTTTTAATGTATTAAGTTCAAAATGAGTACAGAAAATAACAAATAATACAATAAAAATAGATATTTGCATATAATAAAAATATTATAATACACACACACACATATTAATAAATATAAAGGAGTTTTTTTTCCGAGTTATTAATGTCACTGTCCACTCAGTATTTTTTACAGAAAATATTTTTACACATAAATTAATTTTTGTATAGAGTTTTAAATCATATAAACTCACATGAGGTGTAGAAGCCTTATAAATTGATCTTTGTATTTAATTTTCTTTTATATACGAAAAGTACTAGTAGTAGTTATAAAAACATCTTCAGAAATTATGAATAAATGAATTAATAACTTGAAAAAACAATACAATAAAATGAATCTTGATTTTTTATAGTTAATTTTGTATTATATATATATATATATATATATATATACATACACGTGTGTGTGTGTGTGTGTGTGTTGTTGTTCTGCATTGAGTTGGGCTGTTCCTCCTCCGGTCCGGTAGGTGGCAGTAAGTCGCTCTGAAACTCCTTCATCTGCTGGAAGCAGCGCGAGCGAGACGCAGATTATTGTCCTGTGAAATGAGAGCATGACCAGCAAACACAGCCACGAGCACCACGCCTATGATTATACTGTTCTTTATCATTTCTTTTTACATAATCGCTAACATGATCGAAGGTCTGCGGCCTGATAACAATGTCGATATAAACTTTTGACAAGCCTCTTTCTCAGGTCATTTTATGTGACAGCGCTCAATGGATACGTCAGTGATGAGGTACGTGTGTGTGTGTGTGTGTGTGTGTGTGTGTGTGTGTGTGTGTCTCTCTCTCTCTCAGTGTGTGTATATGTGTGTTTCTGTCTGTGTGTCTGTCTGTGTGTCTCTCTCTGTGTGTGTGTGTGTTTATGGCTCATGTCAACACGCACTGGTGTGTGAGTCTCCTCTCGGAGTGTGTAAAATAAAGCTGTGTGTTGGTAGATGTCAGTCTGTCACACTAATGAACTTGTCAACACAGTAAATGCGTCCAATAGAAACACAGCCAGAGTTTCAGAGCTGTGGGTTTAATCCTCACACAGCTGTTGCGAGCACTGAGAGATCAGACAGAAAACCACTCCACCAACACGGCAAACAATTCCCAAAGTAATTCATCTTCATGCATTGTGAAGGATTATATGAAACTCAGGCTTTTGTGTCAGCCAAGTAATTGTTTTCTTTATAAAACTGCTGTGTAAACTATAAACAGTTTATGTTATATGTGTTTAGTTTGTCTCTATGTTGGGTTTTTGTGTATGTTAAACTATGGATGCACTGTGTGCATCAACCACCATATCGGTATATATTTATTTTTAATGTTATGGATATCAGCCGATAAACAAAGGAATATTTCCGTCAGCTGAGACACTTCAGATGCGACTGTTCGACACGACCGGTTTAAATTGCTTGAAATATGATTGAAATCACTTCAAAGTAGAAAATAAGGTTCAGTGCAACATTCAATTATGCAGTCGTGTGTTGAAACTGGTGGTTATGGGAAGGGGCGGGGCATTTCCCAAACACACTGGAAGCTCTCGACCAATCACAACACACCGTTAGTCTACAAAGTTATATAAAAATGTTAATTTATTTCAGCCGATATATCGGTTATCGGCTTTCAAATATAAAGAATTATCGTATCAGCCAAAATGTTCATATCGGTGCATCCCTGTTTTAAAGTGGAAAGGGAAGGGAAGATTATGTCATTATTTACTCCGTCTCAAACCCGTATGACTTTCTTTCTTCTGAAGAACTCGAATCCATGTCATCACTCGCTTTCCCTGACTCGGGAACAGATGCATTAGTTTACACTTACTTTAAATCACATAACATTAAATATTAAATTTCTGTGTAACTACAAATGTGCATTAAATGCAACTACAGTAGAGATTTGCACTGGTCTGGTACTGTCACTTTAAATGTCGGCCTTGGTAATGAATTAGGCTGGAGTTTCAGACATTGTTAAAAGTGAAAACGGCATTTGAGGATCATCTTTTAACACAAAGCCTGCATTGTGTGAAAGTAACCCACTGCCTGTAAAATGAATGCATATGCAGTTTTAGCATTAATGGACACGCATTATGTTTAATGATTGAGCTCTGGTGTGTGTGTGTGTGGCTCACGGAGCAGAAACGTTTCCCTCTCTTTGTGTGCTTGCCAAGTGCTGCTCTTAATTCTTCTGTTCTGCATTCTCAGACGTCCCACCTGAAAATGAGCCGTTCGACCACAAGCCAAGAATGCATTTATAACGTTCCTTCTGAGTTGTAAAATGTGCTTTGTTTGTAATGTAACCCCGCAGACGTTTGTGTTAAACGATGTGGAAAAGAACAACAGGGCAGACAGAATGACCTAAAAAGCTCTTGCCCGACCGCTGCACCTGCCGTCACTCTCCGCTCTCACACAACCTCTCAACCAGATTTATTAGAGCATAACATGATGAACAGTGTTTTTTTTTTTTTTTTGCTGCAACATTATATCCCTTAGGTTATGCAACCTTTTAAAGTTTCTTTTTGTTGCACATGTTTTTTTCGTTCCTTAAAAAGAGGCTCTGCCGTTTTATCTGATGTAAATGTTTTGAAAAAGAGTGTATTGATAAGATCAGATAAGGGCACCTGTGCAAGATTGTTATTTGCACAGTGTGGTCGGATGCAAATGAGCGTGTTGTGAAGCAGACTTGTGGAAATCCCTAACGTATCACAACTGGATTGTATGCGAGTTGAATAGTAGCTTGTTTATTTTCACCACTAAAGTCCAGTATCTTCGTACGAGTTATATTTAATTTAATGTCTTTACTGTTTAACATGATCCAAAGCAGAAATGCATATAAAGGGCCGTTCACACAGAATTTGTTTTTTTGTTTTTCCATGTAAACGTGCCTGACGGACATGCGTCACCGTCTCATGCAGTGCTTAAGTTAAATTAATTTTAAGTTTCAAAGCACAAAGTTTTTCTGTATATCAGTGTTTCTGAACTCCTGAAACGCCTCCATTGAGTCTTGAGTTTCTTCCAGGAACAAACACTCACAATATTCCTCATTATAATAATTCATGCGCAGAATAAAGGGGCGGGGCTTGAGTGAGTTAGTCGTGTGTTGAAACTGGTGGTTATGGGAAGGGGCGGGACATTTCCCAAACACACTGGAAGCTCTCGACCAATCACAACACACCGATCCAGCCGACCAATCAGAGCACAGTGTGCTTTCAGAAGGAGGGGCTTCATAGAGACAGGAACTAAACAGAGCGTTTCTGTTAGTCGTGTGTTGAAACTGGTGGTTATGGGAAGGGGCGGGACATTTCCCAAACACACTGGAATTTGTTGACCAATCACAACACACTTGTAATTATTAATATTGATCATATTAATATTTTTAATTATTGTATGCAATCAATTGAAATTGTGTCGTTATTGTGAGTGTTTTAACTTGTATTACTTTTGAGTTTGCCATGGATAATGTCGTTGATGTTGATATGGCATTGAATGATAAATAAATAAATACATTTTCCCATTTTTTTGGTGTGTGAATTTAACACTTCAGCTTTAAGCCTAAAAAAAGTGAATGCATTGGACTATTAGTAGTAGATTGCAAAATAGTGCTATTGATTTTACACATTGATTTTACATCCCATGATGTAACCCAATGAATAACGGATTGCAGGCAATGACTGTCACTGTGTTGGTGTGTGTTTACAGGACTTGCGGTATGGAGTCGGTCCAATCTCGCGCTGCTGAGTGCTGAGAACTGAATGTGGGCCGCCGTGCGGCTCCCGCTCCAGCTCCCGCCATGGGGAACACCGCCACCAAGTTTCGTAAAGCACTTATCAGTGGAGATGAAGGTCTGGCTTGTCAGCTCTATGACAGCAACCCCCAATTTAAAGAGGCTCTTGAGCCCAACGCGTCTTATGGGGAGCCCTATCAACACAACACACCCCTGCACTACGCCTCACGCCACGCCATGACACGCCTCATCAGGTAAGAGCAGATGAATGGGCTCCGAAATGCAAGCTTTAGCATCCGTGGTGAGTTGTAATTGTTCAATTTAAATTTTAAAGTGGCTATATGTCGCTTTGCAGCTTTCTTGTCGCTCAAACAGTAGATTGTGGCGCTTGCAACGTCAAGGTCATGGGTTCGATTCCCAGGGAAAGCAAGAACTGATTAGAATGTCAATGTGTTTCTTGAATGCAATGCAAGTCGCTTTGGATAAAAGCATAAATGTATATGCAGAATTCAGAAACTCTTGTTGTTGTGACACCGGTGGCTGTAAAGTGAACTGCAGCCCGCGAGGTATTTCTCGCGCACACGTAACGTATTAGAGACTGAACGTGATTCAATGTCTGATATACTTACGACGTGATTGTTTTTTTTGTTCTTTGCTTAGAAGTACAATGAAGTTGGAAGTAGCTTTGCAGCGATATAGACGATTAATGAACAACCAGATGCTGCTGAAAGCGACGTTTAGAATATGTAAATGTTTAGACGTTTAGAATATGTAAATATGTGCCGCACGCTTTCCTCTCAATAACAAAATAAACACAACAAAAATAAAAGATATTTGATGATATTAATGTTGATTTGTTTGCATCAGCTCTGAAATTCACATATAAGGTCATTAAAATGGCACTGTTAAGATTAATACATGAAAATCTTTACATGCTAGGAGTTTGACACCATTTCGAAGCAAATCCTTACGTTTTTAGACTGTTCTTATTCAATTTGATCATCTTATTGATTTAAAAAAATGTAAGTCATAAACAGTTATGTGAGTAAATGTACTATTTATTGTTAATAATAGTAAAAAATACTATTATTAACCCGTTTCACACAGCAATCCTGCTAAATTACCATAAAATGACCAGAATGACTTTACTGTTAAATACACAAATATGGTGCTCACACAAGCAATGGCGTTCTGGATTTTTACTGGTAAGACACCATTAGCACCAAAATACCAGTAAATCCTGCGATCAGTCATTGGAAATGATCTTCATTCACCCGCATGATAATCATTTTATTTTCTCTCTCTGTTCAATTTGACAGCATTGTTTTCCGTCTCAGTGACGGCCATAAGGGATGATGGTTAAAGAGAGCACGTTTTGCTCTTAAAACACGAGATGTGCTTAATGGTATCCAGCGCTGATGAATGTTAAAAGAAGGCTGTGTCGCGAGCGTGACGCGTTGAAAAGGCTGCGAGACGTGGCGTAACAGTTAAACATGATAATCTAGTAGTGCATATTTATTTTAAAAAGCTCACTGTAAACAGTGTGGATTAATCACGTCATCTCCATAAGAGTGATTGATGCAAAGCAAACTACTTGTGTCAGCGCTTTCTGACTTTATGTGCTCATACAATCTTCAGTCCAGTTATTTACCGATAAAGGCTGTATTATATTCTATATATATATATATATATATATATTGTGGTCAACACATTTATTTTTTGTAAAAACTAATGCAAGAATGCATTAAATTGATCAATAGGGCCAGTAAATACATTTATGATAGTACAAAACATTTCAATTAAAAAAAAAAAATTGTTTTCTAATAATCAAAGAATCCTATAAAAATTTATAATTTTTGTGGAAACATGATTTCTAAAGGATTATGTGACGCTGATAAGAATGCAGGAATAAATGACAAGATATTTAAAGATATTACAATAAAAAACAAAAGCATAAGAATTTTTTTAAAACTATATATTTATTTTATTTAAAAAGTAATGATAAAAGAATGTGTGTGTGTATATATGTATGTATATGTATATAAAATAAATATAGTTTTTATTTTATTAATAATAAAACAATAATTATAAGTCTTACTGATCCCAAAGTATTAAATGTACGTTTATTTTTCTGGGAAAATCATGATTTAATACCCATTTAATATGAATATGTAGCCTAACATTGCGGGTTAACACTGTTAAACTTGATTTCGTGTCGTACTTTAACAGCACGGCAGAGTTTGTAGGGTTTATTGGGTTGTTGCTTCAGGGAGAACAAAAAAACTGAATAACTTGCCCATGTTGGCCCCTGACAGACAAGACCTAAAGCAAATATGCATGGAATTGGAAGCTCATGTAGAGCCTGTGGTGTTTTTGTCAAATGCAAGGTTATTTTTGCAGGGCTGTTGAGTTCCAGTGCTTGGTATTTTGAGTCAAGACCGCTTGGATTCATGAGGTCAACTCTTGACTTGTTCTAGTTAATGAACCCTTCCGAGAAAATGGTTGGTAATTTGCAGCTTGGACTCTCTGTCCCTCCTCTTTCCTTTTCACTTTCCTCTCTTCGTTTTACAGCGCTTTGGAGCAACCTCAATAAAACCAGAGCCTGGTTTCAATCAACAGACATTGTTTTAATAGTTTAAGGTTTAGTTAATATTAATAATACCGGGGATATCTTTAGCTTTGGTCTCTGGCCCAAATTCCAGCTTAAAAAAAAGAGCATCTGATCAACATGTAAAGTGATCAACCATCGTTTATTTAGTTCATTCTGCTGTGCTGTTTGTGTGCAGATTTACAGATCGTACCACAATGTTTGGCTGGAACTGGTGGAAAACAAAGGCTTCGTATTTTCCACAAATGTTTGGATGGTGAACACTGGAAAAATGGCAGTCAATATCTATAGCATTAGCATTTCAGCCTGTACTGACTCTCAAAAGCAAGCAGATTGTGTCTGTTTTAAAGACTTGATGGCGAACTTTGTCTGATCTTGTTATTCTTTTCTCAAAAGTACTTTCTGCGTAAACTGATACTTTCCAGGCAGATTATTCCTCGAAGTTTCTTAAAGGGATAGTTAAAAAATAGTTAATAGTTAAAAATGGAAATTCTGGCATTAATTCTTCGCCCTCATGTCGTTCCAAACCCGTAAGACTTTCATTCATAAAGTCACAATGAAGATCTTTTTGATGTAATCTGAGAGATTTCTGTCCCTCCATTGACTGTTTATGCAACTACAACTTCATAAAGAGCTCGTAAAACTAATCCAGTTGAAGAGTTTAATCCAAATTTTCTGAAGGCAATGGACTAAAATGAGTCTAAATTCAATCTGTTAATATAAAGCGATAGAATCTCTTCGGAAAATGTAACTAAATGGATTAGTTTTACGATCTCTGGATCAAATTTCGATCAAAACGAAAGTCTTACGGGTTTGGGGTGAGAAATTAATGACATGCTTTTCATTTGTGAACCTTTCCTTTAAAGTCAACCAATCAAATTAGAGCTTGCAAGCTCAAAAATGCTGTTCTACCTCGTTGATTAAACTACAAACACCCCAGTTTGAAATGGTTAAATATTTTAATGCTGATGCCAGACTTCAGTGTCATGCAACTGGAATTCTGATTCACTTTTTGGCTGCCGATTCTTGGGAAAAACAGCCTGGCAGTCTAGACTACTCCCAGAATATGTGAGGCCAGATATGTGGCGTTTGCATGCATGTCTACCCATAGTGTTTATTATGATCACGCTTTCAACAAAACACAAGATATCGGTCCCATGCATGTCTAGCTCCTTATCCTTGGATGTTCCTGCTTGAATAAAATGCTTGGCTTTGTCATTATTAGACCAAGGCTCTTTTGTTTCATAACCGTTGCATAGTTAACAGGTGTCAGTGCCGTTTGCTGCCGGCTCAACCAGTCTTTCTGGCTCCCAGGTGCCGTCGGTTTAGGGGAACACCGGGAGTTAAAACTGCTGTTTTCAGTTGAATCAACTATTGAACTCCCAATGTTACATTCACATCACAGACTTCCCAGAACAGCTCGCTGACTCACTTCCGCTGAATGCAATCACTCATTCTTACAGTAGAAGTTCATTTCACACCGTTATCAATTACTTTGCAGCTTAATCGGCTGAAAATGATATTAGTCTTCCTGATTACCTCCAGCTGCATTGATGTGTCGTGACTTTTCATTGTTAATGTGGTTGAGCTTCCTGATGCGCTCTCACATGTTAAGCACTTTTGAGATTGCAGATGCCGCCACTCGCTCTCCTGTGTTTGTTCATGCAGTAAGTCGTGAAGGCAAAAGACAAAGGTTGTCTTTAAATTTGACCTGTATCTGTGTTTTATAGAGGCTTATAATATTGATATGCTGGTCTTGGATGCAGAATGGTAAACGCAGCATGCTGTAATTCACAAAATATTAACAGTTGTGATGAATAACTGCTGTTCGCCATATATAACTGCAAGCATGCAAAGTCAATGAGTGATAGGTTATGATGCACTGATATTTTATAATAGTTTTATTTATATTTTAAATTACAGTAATACCTCGGTATACGAGCAAATCGGTGTACGAGCATGGAGGGTCGAATCGGTGTACGAGCATTGTATCGGTGTACGAGAAACATTTTCCCTCCCCCACGTGCATTTTTTGTGTGGAAAAAGTCCTAATGCTCAGCATGGTCGCGTGCGTTTTTACTAGAAATATCCTAAACACAGCCTCTCATAACAGTCACGTGGTTCCAACCCCTTTATCACGCCTTCACTCATTCATTCTCTCAGCGTCGCTTGGTTTGGTTCATCATTCACCACAGTGATACTTTTATAAGTGATTTACAGCGGTTTTACCTCGTGTTGTTCACATTAATTGTGATAGCTATTGTTCACATAGAGACACATACATGTACAGTACCTCTCTGCCTTTCACTCTGGTTTATTACAGACATTCACTCTGGTTTATTACTTCAGCCCTGCTCCACAGGACATGGTTTGTTTTCTGCACTATTATAATAAATTCACTAATTTGCACTTGAATCCGGGTTTTGTGTTTTCCCTCGCTGACAGTAAACTCCCCCCTCCTCTCGTCTCCATTATTTTTCATTATTTTTAAATACTCCAGTATTTTTATTGTTTACTTAAAAAATGATTCAATTATTATTATTCAATTGTCAATTATTAATTCGTATTTATACGAGATCTTAATGGTTATAATTTTAACTAATTAATAGGGTAAAACCAAATTATTAAAATTATTTTTTTTTAATGGGCATTTATGGTCGTGTGGAACGAATTGATTTTTAGTGCGTTCTTATGGGGGAAATTGTTTTGGTGTACGAGCATTTTGGTTTACGAGCTCGCTCTTGGAACGAATTAAACTCTTAAACCGAGGTATTACTGTACCTTGTATTTTTATATTTAGTAAATTTTATATTTACTTTTAATGTTAATTTCAGTTTAATGTTTAGTACTTGCCTTCATTTTTAGTTGTAGTTTTTATTTATTTCCAGTTAATAATTTAAGTATTTTAATAATTTAAGTGTTAATTTAGTTTATTGCTGAAGTAGCACCAAAAAAAATCTTAATAGTTTATAATATTTAATAATCACTAATATATTATTATAATACTAAAAAGAATAACTAATATTTATTAAAATATTAAAAACTGATTTCCCCATTTTAGTTAATGATAATAATAACCCTGATATAATTATACTCATATTTTTTCATATATATTTAATATTTTTGTTCCAAACCAGTGTGTTTGGTAACTATAATATCTTAATATGACAAATAGCAAAATCCAACGGTATAACAGATTTATTTAAATGATTGTCTGTGTCCACATTTACTTTAAAGGTGCAAATTTCTTTTAATTAAATAAATTTAAACAAATAAAAATAGTCATTTTAAAATGGAGCTTTCCAGGCCCGAAAAAAGTAATGAGATTTAATCAAATCTTAAAAATCATGGAAATTTCTATAGTTAATACTGTATATACATTTTTCTAGTTATGATCATCTACTATCATCAGATGCATATAAGCAAATTTTAAGTCATGTTGGTGCCTGATTTTTGCATAATTTGTTCTTTTTCAATCAGTTCTTTTCAATGAATCAGATGAAGCAGTTTACAGATCAGTCTAAATGAGAGGAATCAGTCTGATTCAAAATGATTGTGCACAAAATTAATGTGTCTCAAACAGTAGAGAGTGGCGCTTGCAACATCAAGGTCTTGGGTTCGATCCCCAGGGAAAGCAAGAACTGATTAGAATGTCAATGTGTTTCTTGAATGCAATGTAAAAACACTACACTAAGTATTTTTGCATTTAGATTCATAGCTTGATTTGTTGTAATTTGTATCTTCTATGTGATGATGTGATGTCATTACAGTTTGTACTTATTCTAGTTCCATTCCTTTGCAGGTCTTTCCTCTTCTCCAAAGATGGCAACCCCAACAAATGCAACGCTCACAATGAGACGGCGCTGCACCTGCTGTGCATGGGCCCGCAGATCCTGCTGGGAGAGGGGGCGCTGCAGCCGCGGATCAGCCGTCCGCAGGAGGACGAACGGAACCGGGCCGAGTGCCTGCAGATGATCCTGCAGTGGACCGGAGCCAAGCTGGACAAGGGCGAGTATGAGAGAGCCAACGTCAACGCCGCCGACAACAAAAAGAGCACCTGCCTGCACTACGCAGCGGCTGCTGGCATGAAGAACTGTGTTGAGGTAATAAGATTTGTGTTTTCTTATGCCGTTTAGGCCTCTAAGTTCTGCATGTATTATGTGGTGTATTTTCAATTGATTTGATGCATACACTCTTAAATAATGAAATTCCTGTCCTTAATTCCTTGCACTCATTGTCGTTCCAAACCTGTACTTTCAATCATCTTTATAACACAAATGAAGATGTTTTTGTAATCTGAGAGATTTCTGTCCGTCCTTTGACCGTTTATGCAACTTCATAAAGAGATCAAAAACGAATCCATATGAGTTTAGTCCAAATTTTCTAAAGCGACTCGATATGTTGAACAGATTGAATTTAGGCTTTTATTCACTTATTAACAATCATCAACTCGCATCAGTTTGAAATCAACGGAAGCTCAAGCATGTTTCTCTTGAGCTTAATGTTTATTTATGAATAAAAGTCGAAATACAGTCTGTTCATCATGTAAGGCGATCGAATCTCTTTAGAGAATTTGGACTAAACCGCTCCACTCATATAGATAGTTTTACAAACGAAACGAGTCATGAATCGTACACCTTAAAAACATAATGGTTCTTAATGGGCATTGATGGTTCCACAAGGACCAACCTTTCCATTGGTTCTTTATTTTGAAAAACGGTTCTTCGGATTGTTAAAATGTTCATCACATTAAGAAAAAAAGGGTTCTGGTTCTTTAGGGAGCTAAAAATTATTTTATAGCATTTGTGTAAAAAAACCTACATTTAGTCTCCTACAAGAGGATGCAGGATTACTTCTGTTTTAATTGTAGGACACTGATGTTATTGATCATTGACGCTTCTGGCTAAGGGTTAGTGTTGTGTTTTGCAGCTGTTAGTGAAGAACGATGCAGATTTGTTCGTGGAGAACGAGGACAGGGAGACGCCGTGTGACTGTGCGGAGAAACGGCATCACAAGGAGCTGGCGCTCAGTCTGGAGTCTCAGATGGTTTTCTCTCGGGATGCTGGAGCTCAGGAGATTGAAGCGGAGTATGCCGCCCTGGACCGACGAGAGGTATGCCTGCTGAAAACTGTGCTTTCTGACTTGAGGTACCGTTTTTTTTTTTTATCTACTTTTTTTTATACACCCCAGTAGATTTAGGGTCAGCAAGATGTTTTTTTTTTTTTTTTATAGAATTGTAATACTTCTATTCAGCAAGGCTGTGTTAAAGTAGTCAAGACTGTCAGTATATAATGTTACAAAAGATTTCCATTCCAAATTCAGGGGCATACATTTTTCTGATTTAATTTTTTTTTCCATGTTTGTCACAGTTAAATGTTTCAGATCATCAAACAAATGAAAATGTCAAACATGACACAAGCAAACACAAAAAGCAGTTTTTAAATGAAGGTTGTTATTATTAAGGGATAAAAACCTACATAACCCTGTGTGAAAGTGTCGTCCCCCTCTGTTAAAACGCAACATAACTGTGGTTTGTCACACCTGGGTTCAGTTTCTCGTGCCTCACCCAGGCCTGATCACTGCCACACCTGCTCTCAATCAAGAAATCACTTAAATAGGACCTGCCTAACAAAGTGAAGGAGGCTAAAAGATCTTCAAAAGCTAGAAAACATAACGAAATCTAAAGATATTCATGAACAAAAGAGAAAGAAAGACTTTGCTTTCACTTAATAATAATAACCTTCATTTAAATATTGCATTTTGTGTGTAAATGTTATCTTTACCAATATTTAAGTGTGACGAACATGCCAAAAAAAGAAGCAAAAAAAAGAAATCAGGAAACACTTTTTTATTTTGAATTTTTAATCTTTCTATTCATCAAAGATTTCTTTAAAAAAATTGTCATGGTCAGTTTCTGCAAAAAATATTAAACAGCATGACGAAGAATAAATGTTTCCTGAGCTCCAAATCTTTCAAACACATGGGAAAAAAATATTAGATCTCAAAAATGTGCTTTTCTCAGCAAACACTGAAATATGCAATTATTTGCACTTCATCAGTATATTATGTAATGTTTATTCTATTTGTTAAATTTTTTGGTTACACTTTTTGACAGCGTTCTTGTTATACATGTAGTTACTGTACAATTGTGCATATAACATGTACCTGCAGTTAATTATCACTCAGTACTTAAATGTGTAATTACACTGTAACACCGACATCTTAAAAAAAGTGTAACCAATTTGTTAATCGATTTACAGCCCAATATATAATATAGAAAGAAGTTTTCAGGCTGAGTTGTGTCCTTATGTTTGTTCGGTGTGCCCTGAAGAATAAAGCTCAAGATAAATCACATCCTTGTAATGTAATGTCACAGGATATTATCAATCGAAGAAGGATAAACACTCATGATTGATTTGTTTTGTTGTTCCAGACTGACTTGGCGATACATAAGTTAAAAAAGAAAAGCTTTATAACTTCTCTTTGCTTCACATTATCAATTATCCCTTCGTCTTTCTTTCTCTCCAGCCGTATGAGGGATTGAAACTTCAAGACTTGCGTCGGCTGAAAGACATGCTGATAGTGGAGACGGCGGACATGCTTCAGGCTCCTCTCTTCACGGCTGAGGCGCTGCTGCGAGCTCACGGTACGGATTTACTGCCGTCAGCCAATCAGAACGCTAGGTTTATACGCGCCATATTTGATCAACAAACATCTCTGACTTAATGGTCTTACCATGATCCTTTAGACATGTTCATAGTATTCTGTGAAACATGTGGTGCCCTGCTATATATATGGCTTTCCTGCAGCTCAGACAGTAGAGAGTGGCGCTTGCAACGCCAAGGTCATCGGTTCGATTCCCAGGGAAAAAAAGAACTCTAAATTTCATCAAGTTTTACTTGCTTGGAAATTGTCACGAGCGCAACTTTTTGCCCTACAAAAAATACTAAATACTAAATACAAATACAAAAAATAATAAAAGTAAAAAGTTACTGGAATAACTTGAACATTTCAAACAGTAGAAAGTGCCGCTTGCAATGCCAAGGTCGTGGGTTCGATTCCCAGGGAAAGTGATTCGAATGTCAATGTGTTTCTTGAAAGCAATGCAAGTCGCTTTGGATAAAAGCATCTGATAAATGCATGAATGTAAATGTAAAAATGAAGCATAGTTTGATAATATCCATTTAGCGATGCACTCCTGCGGTTAGAGGTGAAATGCTTAGTGTATTGCAGAGGACCGTCACTGCCAGCTGATCCATTTAATCAGTTAAACTTGGTCAGTGTCCAAGATCCCTTATTCTTCAAGATAATACAAGCAAAAGGGTTTCATTCGTCTTTATTACTGAACAAACTGTAAGATTCCATGCTTAAAGTCAGCATGAAATCAAAATCAACAATTCTTCTTTTTTTATGGAATATCGCAGTATTTATTATAAATCAAATATTTTGTTAAATTCATGTGCCCTTGTAGTCTTTAAATGAAATAACGTCCCCTCCCTCTCTCAGCGACGTCACTTCACTTCTCACTCACATGAGATCCATCAATGGCAAACGACAACCGTCCAATCAGTTACCAAAAGAAAATCAAGTCCTACTTTCTTCTTCTTTATGTGTCTGATTTGAGTAGCCGTTTCACTTAGATGTACAACTTTCGTTTCATGCTTACTTTAATATTTTCTGAAGAATCTGGCACCAATTTAGATATTAAAAAAAGATTTAAGATTTAAAATGACTAATGGCAGGATTCTGTTGAATTTCTATGGCTGTTTTGGAGAAACCAAACAAATTTACATGGAATAAATTGGTTTTAGCGCATCAAGCATATCAGGTGTATGTGGTTTAAATAAACTGGATGTTAAAGGTTCATTCTGAAGGTACATTCTAGTTATTTTAAGTATAGTTTGCCAATTATATCAGTGTCAGTGTTTCTGAACTCCTGAAACGCCTCCATTGAGTCTTGAGTTTCTTCCCGGGAACAAACACTCACAATATTCCTCATTATAATAATTAATACGCAGAATAAAGGGGCGGGGCTTGAGTTAGTTAGTCGTGTGTTGAAACTGGTGGTTATGGGAAGGGGCGGGACATTTCCCAAACACTGGAAGCTCTCGACCAATCACAACACACCGATCCAGCCGACCAATCAGAGCACAGTGTGCTTTCAGAAGGAGGGGCTTCATTGAGACAGGAACTAAACAGAGCGTTTCTGACAGACTGGGCAGAGACGAGCCAAAACAATGAGAATATGGGGAGAAATAATGTGTTTTTCGAACATACAGGCATACCTGTTCTTGTAGACTTTCCCAGATGGTTTATAAAAATTATTAAAAACAAGAAGCTTTGTCATAATTATGGCCAAAATACTGGAGGAAATATCTTCCCTTATAGTTCCTTTGAACATTGTGTTTGACTACAAGGGCCTGTAAGTCAAAAGCACAGCGTTACAGGATTGTTTTACTGTCTGGAAGTTTAACCTCCTTTTGTGTTGAACAGACTGGGACAGGGAGAAGCTTCTGGAGGACTGGATGTCTAATGCAGAGGATTGCTGCCAGCGCTCAGGTGTTCAGATGCCAACTCCTCCACCGAGCGGCTACAATGCTTGGGACACACTGCCTTCACCCAGAACTCCCAGAACCACCCGCTCCTCCGTCACCTCGCCTGATGAGATCAGCCTGCTGTCACCGGCTGATGGCCTTGCCCTGGTTAGATTCATCTCTGCATGACACATTCTTCATCACGAACACATATTGACACTGTGTCTTCGATGTTTCTTATGCCCATGTAGTGTGGAATTTGCATGTGCACCATATCCGTGTTTGAGGACCCTGTGGACATGTCGTGCGGACACGAGTTCTGCCGGGCATGCTGGGAAGGGTAAGCATTGGAATAGAAATTAGTTTTGAAGCACAAGCTCAGTTCATATGGGTGGATGTTTGTGTTCAGTTGTCATCATAATACATTCATTACAGTTAACTATTTGCATTACTCTTTCAAAAATAGATTTAAAAAAAAAAGAGAAATAAATTAATACTTTTATTTGTCAAGAAAACATTAAATTGATCAAAAGTGACAGTAAAGACATACAGTAATACCTCGGTTTACGAGTTTAATTCGTTCCAAGAGCGAGCTCGTATCCCAAAATGCTCGTACACCAAAACAACTCCCCCCATAAGAATGCATTAAAAATCAATTAATTCGTTCCACACGACCATAAATGCCCATTTTAAATATTTAGTTTTTATTTTACCCTATTAATTACAGTTAAAATTATAACCATTAAGATCTCATATAAATACTCTTTAAACAGACAATTAAACTTTAGACAACTAAACTCTAAAAATACTTGACAATTTACTGTAACTCACTTTGAGCAGCGTCTGCTGGCATGAAGGAGATGAGAGACAGACGAGGGAGGGGGAAACACAAAACCTGGATTCAAGTGCAAATGAGTGAATTTATTATAATAGTGCAGAAAACAAACAAAGTGATAATCCAGAGTGAAAGTTGTGGAACGGGAGACTCGCGCGACACCACCGCCAGCGCCGGGAGACTCGCGCGACACCAACGCCAGCGCCAGAGTGGAGAGAAGTGAGGAGACAATTAATTCATGAACCCCATATATATTTCACTACGTGAACAATAGAGGCTGAGAGAAGTTAAACTGCTGACAGAGCGAGGCTGAGAGAATGAATGCTTTAAGGGGTGATAAAGGGGTTGGGCCTGCGTGACTGTGTTATGAGAGGCTGTCATTAGGATATTTTCAGTACAAATGCCCGTGAAGATGCAGAGCGTTAGGACAAAAATGCGCGTGGGTGAGGGAAAAATTTGCTCGCACTCCGATACAAAGCTCGTACACCGATTCAACCCTCCATGCTCGTACACCGATTTTCTCGTATACCAAGTCGCTCGTAAACCGAGGTACCACTGTATTACTAATTGTGTTTCAAATGAATGCTGTTCTTTTAAAATTTGTTCAAAAAATTTAATTCTGAAAAAAATGTAATGTTTCAACAAAAATTTGAATCAGCACTGTTTTCAACATTGATAATGATGCTGAAAATACAACTTTAATCACAGGAATAAATTACACCTTACTATATATTCACATAGAAAACGGCTGTTTTACATTGATATAATATTACACTGTTTTACTGTATCATCTAATAAATTCAGCTTTAATCACAGGAATAAATGACACTTAACTATATATTCACATAGAAAACGTCTGTTTTACACTGATATAATATTACACTGTTTTACTGTATTTATCATCTAATAAATTCAGCTTTAATCACAGGAATAAATGACACTTTACTATATATTTACATAGAAAACAGCTGTTTTACACTGATATAATATTACACTGTTTTACTGTATTTATCATCTAATAAATTCAGCTTTAATCACAGGAATAAATGACACTTTACTATATATTCACATAGAAAACGGCTGTTTTACACTGATATAATATTACACTTTTATTGTATTTATCATCTAATAAATTCAGCTTTAATCACAGGAATAAATGACACTTTACTATATATTCACATAGAAAACGGCTGTTTTACACTGATATAATATTACACTTTTATTGTATTTATCATCTAATAAATTCAGCTTTAATCACAGGAATAAATGACACTACTATATATTCACATAGAAAACGGCTGTTTTACACTGATATAATATTACACTGTTTTACTGTATTTATCATCTAATAAATTCAGCTTTAATCACAGGAATAAATGACACTTTACTATATATTCACATAGAAACAGCTGTTTTACACTGATATAATATTACACTGTTTTACTGTATTTATCATCTAATAAATTCAGCTTTAATCACAGGAATAAATGACACTTTACTATATATTCACATAGAAAACGGCTGTTTTACACTGATATAATATTACACTTTTATTGTATTTATCATCTAATAAATTCAGCTTTAATCACAGGAATAAATGACACTTTACTATATATTCACATAGAAAACAGCTGTTTTACACTGATATAATATTACACTGTTTTACTGTATTTATCATCTAATAAATTCAGCTTTAATCACAGGAATAAATGACACTTTACTATATATTCATATAGAAAACAGCTGTTTTACACTGATATAATATTACACTGTTTTACTGTATTTATCATCTAATAAATTCAGCTTTAATCACAGGAATAAATGACACTTTACTATATATTCACATAGAAAACGGCTGTTTTACACTGATATAATATTACACTTTTATTGTATTTATCATCTAATAAATTCAGCTTTAATCACAGGAATAAATGACACTTTACTATATATTCATATAGAAAACAGCTGTTTTACACTGATATAATATTACGCTGTTTTACTGTATTTATCTTCTAATATTTTCAGCATTAATCACAGGAATAAATGACAATTTATTCAAATATAAAATCATTTTCTAATAACAGTTGTTTCAGACATCTTTCAAAACATTAAAAAACTGATTTTTCAATGCGCTGGATTAGTTTGTAATCAAATATTTTGCTTTTGTACTTTTTATGTTTTATACAAACATATACTTTTATAGCAATGCTGTGTTGTGAATTTTGTAAAAGTCCTGTGAAGAAAATGAATAGAAAACACTTCCTCTGAAAATCACTCTATGGCCGATTGTTTTTGATCCATATATTCATAACCTTTAAACACTGTTTGTCTGGATGTCAGGTTTTTGAATCTGAAGATCCAAGAAGGGGACGCACATAACATCTTTTGCCCTGCTTATGACTGCTTCCAGCTGGTTCCTGTGGAGGTCATTGAAAGTGTTGTCTCCAAAGAGATGGATAAGCGCTACCTGCAGTTTGACATTAAGGTACAATTGGAGCTCACAAAGCCCTGGAAATCATTTCAGAGCTGCCATTTCTCTTCTCTTATCATAGACCGTTTGACGCTGGCTTTGAATCAAAATGCTGACAGCATCCTGCTGTTACTGAGTTTACGGCAGAGGTTGTTTGAGCAAAAAAGCTTTTGTAAACACACTTGCTCAGATGTCAAATGCTTGATTGTTGGGTAAATATCACATCGATTTGATTTGGATGATTTACAGATTCGAATTGGTTTTGGGTATTAAGCAAGTTGCGTCATCCAAAACAAAGATGGCATTTAAACCCGTTTCTCTCCATCTCCAGGCTTTTGTGGACAATAATCCTTCCATTCGCTGGTGCCCCGTAGCCAGATGTGAAAGAGCCGTACGGCTGACTAGACCAGGTCCTGGAAGCTCTGACACTCGGAGCTTCCCCCTGCTCAAAGCCCCCGCTGTAGACTGTGGGAAAGGCCATCTCTTCTGCTGGTATGTTGAAGAGTCTAGAACAGGTTTTCACGCTTGAATGTTCGAAAAACACATTATTCTCCCCATATTCTCATTGTTGCGGCTCGTCTCTTCCCAGTCTGTCAGAAACGCTCTGTTTAGTTCCTGTCTCTATGAAGCCCCTCCTTCTGAAAGCACACTGTGCTCTGATTGGTCGGATGGATTGGTGTGTTGTGATTGGTCCAGAGCTTCCAGTGTTTGGGAAATGTCCCGTCCCTTCCCATAACCACCAGTTTCAACACAACTAACTTAAGCCCCGCCTCTTTCAATGGAGGCGTTTCAGGAGTTCAGAAACACTGATATAGAGAAGAACTTTGTGCTTTGAAACTTTGCACACTTTTTCATGCTCAAACACAATGTTTCAAATTAAAAGACTAACTAACACTATATATATATATATATATATAACATAATATCTGAACTTCTCTTTGCAGGTCACATTTCGCCTTAAAAATTGAAAATAATATATTTTTAATAATTTTTTTTCCTTTTTCCATTATTATAATGTGTCCTGATATTTTGCATGCAGAGAGTTTAGAAACTTAAGTTTTCCTTAAGTTTTCCTTTATTTGAAAGAATAAAAGCATAAAATAAAAGCATTTGATGTGATTTATAGTAATGAGAGCTTGGGGGACGAAATGCCTAATGATAAAAAAAAGTACTTATATTTTAAATCAATTATTATTATTTGACATTCATTTGGATGGAAAATATGAAGTGGCTATTAATGCGCATCCTACAAAATGGCATCAAAGCTCTGTTCATGTTTATCTCTTGATGTTCTCCTCAGGGAGTGTCTCGGTGATGCTCACGAACCCTGCGACTGTGAGACATGGAAGATGTGGCTGCAGAAAGTGTCTGAAATGAAGCCTGAAGAATGTAGGAACTCCAGTCTTGATTGTATTGTTCTTTCAGACCATGCATTTAATCAAATAGCTTAACCATGCATTATAGTTTGACCCGCACCTCTGTTTAATGGATGTTTGTGACATGTAGGTTTTAATTTTGAGCTCCTCCCTGTCTCTGAACAGTGGCTGGTGTGAGTGAAGCTTACGAAGATGCTGCCAACTGCCTGTGGCTCCTCACCAACTCTAAACCTTGTGCCAACTGCAAATCCCCCATCCAGAAAAACGAAGGCTGCAATCACATGCAGTGTGCCAAGGTCAGTACAGCATGGATTACATGGACAAAAACATCTGCGGCCATTCGAATGTCAGCCTGAATTGTAGCGGTCTGAAAATGATCAACTGATACATTATGAAGTAAAAAGGTCAGACATCTTCAGTGGAGAAGTTGGTAATCACACAGGTTCAATATTTGGCTCCTGGAATTGATTTTCACCTTTATGAGAACATTTGCTTTTTACCCATATTAAAACACAACACATTGCCCATTTAATGTAAGAAAACCCAATCAATTTAATCAACTAGCTGAAAGACACTGGATTATTTATACAAGCAGTTTTGTGATGTTATTTAGTACAAAAACGTGATGCATGATTGTTTGTTTAAACTTAAAAGTAAATAGTAAATTTAATTTTCAGCTCAACATGACCAGCTATTCTATTTATATGAAATAATCATAATATTATAAGAAATATTAGCACACGTGAATGAAAATATGGATATTTTTACCCCATATTTTAAATATCTCTGGGATTTTTGTCTCATTATTGACATTGAGGAAAGTCAGCACTATTGGTCTAGCTCTCTCCAAAAGTGCGCAGACATTAAATGAACGTTTCCATAGTATTTGTCCTGTAACATGTAATGCAGCCAGTCTCTTACAGACGTCATATGCGAGTGTTTGCATGTGTGCGACCATGACACAAGATGTGAGAAGCAAATTGGCCCTTTGACGTCAGGTGTTTGAACGAAGGCAGAGCGGTGGTTATATCCTCAACTAAGCTTAACTAAGGCTCTGCTTGACGTGTGCAGGAGGAAGGGGAAGCTATTCCCTCCGTCATCGTGTGAAAAAACAAACGGATGTTGAATGCTCTCTCGTGCCTTGATGGCTGTTTATATTGTGAAATAAAAAGCGTCTTTTACTGTCTAGTCTGTGGTTGCTTTAGTTCAATCATTCGTTGTTAGTAATATCTATGCTGATTTAAATCTGTTGATGGTTTATGTCAGTGACTACGTTTACATGCACCATCTTAACGTGATTAATAATCATATTTGTGTAATATTGTTATAAAAGCGGACCTTATGCCCTTTTGGCTCTCCTAGAATAGGTTTTCATCAAAAAACATATCTTTTCCCAGTCTGTCAGAAATGCTCTGTTTAGTTCCTGTCTCTATGAAGCCCCTCCTTCTGAAAGCACACTGTGCTCTGATTGGTCGGCTGGATCAGTGTGTTGTGATTGGTCGAGAGCTTCCAGAGTGTTTTTGGAAACATCCCGCCTCTTTCCATAACTGTGAGTTTCTAACTAACTAACTCAAGCCCCGCCCCTTTATTCTGCACATGAATTATTATGAGGAAGGGCTTTCCTGTATCAAAGAGTAGAGAGTGGCGCTTGCAACGTCAAGGTCATGGGTTCGATTCCCAGGGAAAGCATGAACTGATTAGAATGTCAATGTTTCTTGAATGCAATGCAAGTCACTTTGGATGAAAGCATCTGCCAAAAGCATAAATATAAATGAATAGTGATGTGTTTGTTCCCGGAAGAAACTCAAGACTCAATGGAGGCGTTTCAGGAGTCCAGAAACACTCATATACAGAAGAACTTTGTGCTCAAACAGCAACATGACATGCTAAAGAAAGATGAACATAATGGAACAGCTTTAGGTTCTTACTCTGATTAACGGGATTAATCGCATTATTGGTGCACGTGTAAACAGTCATTAATAAAGAGGAAGATGAGACAGTTGGACGGTATAAGAGCAGTCGGGAGTCAGTTCAAAACAACTTTATATCTGCTTAATGCTTGCTTATTTGATCCTGTGTGACGAGTCTTTTCTTTCTCATCTCAATCTCTTTTCAGTGCAAGTATGATTTCTGCTGGATTTGTCTTGAGGAATGGAAGAAACACAGCTCGTCTACCGGAGGATACTATCGATGCACGCGCTACGAGGTCATCCAGCAGGTGGAGGAACAGTCCAAGGAAATGACTGTGGAGGTACACACACACACACACACACACACACACACTACAGCCGTTCATGAAAGGCATTTACTTGGAGCTTTTGTGAATTATTAAAAAAAAAAAATGATGGACTGCCATGAATGGTGTTTGTGAATAAAGCCTCAAAATGCTAAACATTTACTTTCCAGGATCATATTTTTCATGTGTAAAAACAAACAAATAAAACTTGTACTTCATGCGTTAATGGACAAAGGAGAATCTTCACCCTTTATTCAAATATTAAATGTGCTTGTATATTGTGCTTAGTGCCGATAGTTTTATTTGTGATAACGCAATGAAACATGGCAAATTGTGCGAACAATTTTTGGTCAGGATCTCGTACAAAGAAACCAATGAAATATTAATAACTGATTATGTTGTGGTCAATGTATGATTTTTGTTTTTCTGTGTTTTTTTTATTTTTTATTTTTTAAGAAAATAAAACCTGTAGCTGCCTTTTTTGCCAAATAATTTGGTTTAGTGTTTTGCTCTTTCCTCATATTTAAAAAAAATTAATAAAATGCTTTGCTCATTTTGATGGTTTACGGTCATTAACAACAAATATTGGCTCTACACATTGTTTTTAGTCACTGCTGTATGTGGTTAAGAGCTTGAAGTTGCGAGTCACTCTTGCTGTTGTTTTGTCGTCGCAGGCAGAAAAACAGCACAAGAGTTTTCAGGAACTTGACTGTTTTATGCATTATTACACCCGATACAAGAATCACGAACACAGTTACCAGGTAGGAATCATTATGCAATGAATGTCTTTAAAGCATTCCGGTTGAGTTATTGCTCTACTTTTTGTTGACGGTCATTATTCAAAGATGATTTATTTTAACCTAGTTGGAAGAAAGACTCCTGAAAACAGCCAAAGAAAAGATGGAGCAACTGAGCAAAGCTTTCATTGGAAGTGAGTGTATTAATCGGAGCCGTATCAGACGGGTTTGACACACTGTATTTAAGTTTTCAATGATGTAAATGCCGATGTGTCGTTTCTTCAAGGGGACGGAGCTCCTCCGGACACCACCTTCATTGAGGATGGTGTGCATGAACTTCTCAAGACCCGACGCATCCTTAAGTGCTCTTATCCATACAGTTTCTTCTTGGAGCCCAAAAGCACAAAGAAAGAAATATTTGAACTTATGCAGGTACTGAGAATGATTGAGCATTTCTGTCGTTTACTCACCCTCACGTCGTTCCAAACCCATACGACTTTTGACATTAAAATATTATTAATGAAATCCTCCATTGAAAGGCTGTTCACCCAAAACTCTGAAACTCAAAACATTCATAAGGAGATCAATCCAATATTAACGGAGCGGTTTAATCCAGGTCTTCCAAAGAGGTTCGAACGTTTTGATCGATACATGAACAGGTTTACTAAATGAGGCAAATTAGCTTGAGAGCGAAAACCATAAAAGCGACGACGGGAGTGGAAAGTTCTGCACGTGATCTGCTGACGACACGCAAATGAAACAACACAGACAGCGCTGTGTTATAATAATCAATGCAATCTACTAAAGAGCACAACAAATTAGCGTCTGGTTTAAGACATGCGGAAAATAAAGAGCAAATCCCATTGAATTGACTAGCGCAAACCTTAGTAAATCATGGTTTATTTTAACACTCCTCCCATAAATGTTGCGTCTGAAGGGAAACTCCTGTAAATGCATATGCAATAAGATCAGCCGCAATAATAACGCCTTTTCAGCACTAATTTTTCTCTGCGTGTCTTTAATTCCTGACAGTAGTTTTTTAACTCGGAAAGTTTTTTTTGCTGGCGCAAGCTAATTTAGGCTTTTATTCACCTGTAAACATAAACAGAAACTCAGTCGTACTTGCTTGACACACGAGAATGAAGCTTTGTCATATTTGAGTGTTTGCATGTTAATGAAAGTACATTTAAATCTGTTGTTCATATAAAGCAATCTCGTCTCTTCAGAAAACGTGGATTAAACCGCTTGATTCATATGGATTTCTTTATGAATGTTTTGAAGCTTCAGAACAACAGGATGGAAATCCCTTAAATTTCATAATATATATTCATTTGTGTTTAGAAGATGAACAAATGTCTTCTGGATGATGACAATTTTTATTTTTGGGTGAACCATCTTTTTAAGAAAAGCAACGCGATGTGAATTGTTTTGATTTGGTCTAAAGATGTCTTGCACAAGACTTTGTACAAGATTGTTCTCTTTGCATGGTTCACAGACTGATTTGGAGATGGTCACTGAAGACCTCGCTCAGAAGGTGAACCGGCCGTACCTCCGCACCCCTCGCCATAAGATCATCAGTGCCACGTATCTGGTGCAGCAGAAGAGACGGGAGTTCTTGGCATCCGTGGCTCGAGGCGTCGCCCCAAACGATTCCCCCGAGGCTCCGCGCCGCAGGTTAAGACGTGTGCCCGCACTTTTTGCCAAAAATCGTTTTGTAGATCCGGTGTCAAGGTTCTGCGGGTTTCTGCCCAAATAAAAGCTCTATGGTTTAATGTTTGAAAGCAAGAAAATTAAGACAGCCATAAGTATTAGCATTTTAATTTAATTATTATACATTAAAATAACCTCTTCTTCCTCCTCCTCTAGTATAAGAATGTATTATTCGAGAGATAAAGTATGAATAATACCTATTATTTAAATGCGCAGTAAAATATTACTATTTTTTTATATGTATACATGTATAAATATGTGTGTAGATATAAAAACAATAGTAATATTATAGTACATAGTTTGTTAAAATAAAAGTAATATTATAGTGCATATATACATACACACACTATAATATTACTATTGTTTATATATATATACATACACACACACACACACACACACACACACACACACACACACTATATTACTTTTAATAAACTATATATGTTCTATAATATTACTTTACTATAGTCACTATTTTTGTAAATAATATTATTCATAATTTTTAGTTTTGAGTACTGAGGAAAATAATATTATTACTATTATGGTAAAATGCTTGTAAATTAGAGAGTATGTATGTACAATAACAGGGACATTTATTTAAAATCCCAAGTCGTTCAATCTCTGTATTTCATTCACAGTGGAGATCTGAAAAATACTAATTTGGCTTAATAACTCAAGTTAATGATATTACTATTGATTTGACTTTATTGTCCTCAAAAGCATTACTTTGGTAGTTTGTACCATGTCCATATTATAGTCTACAAACAGAAAACCTACCTATATAATAGTGCAAACATTTTCTCCTCTTTTGCAGTTTTGCCGGTGGGACGTGGGACTGGGAGTATCTGGGATTCGCCTCTCCTGAGGTATTGCTCGGCTTAACATCTGTCTGTTTTGAGCTAACCTCTGCGATGACAAAGCTCACACAGCCAGCCAGAGTTGCAGCTCTTTACACTGTTAATGCCCTCTGTCTCTCCTTCTGTTGATGTACGAGAGTTGTGTGATGCTGTAAAGTGCCAGCAGTCATTGAATCTCATTCTGTGTCCAAAGATGGTGAGGAATCACCCAGTACGGGGATCAAATGCACAGCGTGAGAGCAATTACAATGCAGGAGGCCAGCCGCAGGTACTGCTGAAAACAAAACAATCTAACATTCAGAGTTAGACATGTATGCTGTTAACATCAGTGTAATCCGGTGGGTAGCTGTTGACGCTGGTCGTCTCCTGGACTATTCCAGATAAAGGACTAGGCCATTAATCAACTCAAATGGATAATTAAAGCAGAGTTCCCGTTCTTGAGATGTGGACTCTGTTGTTGTTTGCTTTGAATGAGATTCTTTCTAACCACTGCAAAATTAATATAATATTAGTTGCTCTTTTTTTGTTGTTTTAAGCCTAAATACAGTGGCCTCAAAAAGGATTTGGACTCCTAAAATGTGTTTATTCTAGTGCAATAGATAACGCATTAAACTAAGAGGAATCTGCAAACACATTATGCTGCACATTTTCTCTGAAACAATCCATTTTTTGATTGGTTGACTTTTTTTTTTTGTAGTTTATGAAGTTCTTGCAGAATAACCCCCGGTGAAGATCATCGCATTAAACCACCAACATTTTCTACTACATATTCACTAATGCTTCATGACTAGAAAGTATCACAATACCTTAGTTGGGTTTCAAATTATAAAACCATTGACCGTGCACAAACTTCCTTTTTGTGAAATATTTAGCTTAAAGTGTTTCTTATTTAAAATGAAACTGGTTGGATATTGTTACATAAAGCCAGACATTCATTAATTTTTCAAGTGTGGCTTGAAGAAAGCTATTATGCCCTTTTGCGAAGTCTTGACTTTTTTACATTTATGCATTTGGCAGATGCTTTTATCCAAAGCGACTTACATTGCATTCAAGAAATGCATTGAATCAGTTCTTGCTTTCCCTGGGATCGAACCCATGACCTTGGCGTTGCAAGCACCAGTGCCCTACTGGTTTAGCTACAGGAAAGCGCTCTACTTTTTAGGGTCTACTAGAACATGTTTTCGATATTCAGAAAACATTATTTCCTCCATATTCTCATTGTTGCGGCTCGTCTCTTCCCAGTCTGTCAGAAACGCTCTGTTTAGTTCCTGTCTCTATGAAGCCACGCCTTCTGAAAGCACACTGTGCTCTGATTGGTCGGCTGGATCGGTGTGTTGTGATTGGTCGAGAGCTTCCAGTGTGTTTGGAAAATGTCCCGCCCCTTCCCATAACCATCAGTTTCAACACACGACTCACTCACTCAAGCCCCGCCCCTTTATTCTGCATATTAATTATTATAATGAGGAATATTGTGAGTGTTTGTTCCCGGAAGAAACTCAAGAATCAATGGAGGCGTTTCAGGAGTTCAGAAACACTGACACTGATAGAGAGAAGAACTTTTCATGCTTAATCAGCAACATCTCACACTAAAGAAAGATGAACATGTAAACAAGCTTAATAGGTCCAAATATGTTGTAAGGTCACTGTATTTGATTTGAATCCATAGTAATACAGATTAGGTCACAGTTTATAACAGTATATGCTATAACAATGCATTTGTTATTGTCAATCCTATTCCTCTCTACCCTGAACTGCTCCTTGTCAACACATCATGCACTTTTGTAATTGATGGTTCCTGCAGGAATACTCTGAGTTCCAGTACAGACGGAGACACCGGCAGCGGCGTCGAGGAGACCTGCTCCGACTGCACAGCCTCCGCAGTAACACCCCTGAACCCCACGACTCCAGCGACAACACGTCAGGTACAGCGGGAGACGCGTCATGTTCAAATGAACAGCTGCTTTAAATCACTGTTACTCATTTTCAAATCCATGTGTGTCTATAGAAGCGCATGAGGGAGGGAGTTCACAGAGGCATGGGATCTCCACGGTAAATATACTGTTTTTCTGATGTGTGATGTAGTATTTGTTTTCACAAGGGACGTAATCTGAATTCGGAAAGGCATGGGAAATGAATAAGGTGTTCTACGGAGCCCCTAAAGCAGTGGTCGCCAACCCGTCGATCGCGATCGACTGGTCGATCTTTGGTCGCCATCCGGTCGATCGCGATCGATTGGTCGTCCTTTATCACCATCCCGGAAGCTCCCGAAAATAAGAACGTTTCAGTTGCCAAATTAGCGAGTCTGTCACGCACCGCGCTCTGCAAGCTCCGATAGGACTACAACTCCGCTCCGCGCGCGCGCGCACCCTCCCCCCATCAACAGGACGACCGCTCCGTGCGCGCACCCCCCCCCCCCCCCCCCCCCCCCCTCACAAGTCGATCTTGCCTCTCATTTAAGCAGAGGAGGGTGATCTTCAGTTTCAAAAAGTTGGTGACCACTGCCCTAAAGGGACATGGTTGGGTTACATTACAGATGTCACTTATCACATGAAGATAATAAGGAGATATGTTGGAGGATTAAAGATCTTAAATATCTACCGCTACATGTGCACAGATTATGCGTGATCACGAGTGTGAAAGTAAAAGGTGTGTGCGTTCGAAAGAGATTTCAATACTCTGCATATTGATGCCTGCAGATTACATGCAATATAATTAACCAACTTTATCGTTAACGGGCCCCTTTAGTGGCTCCATAGACTGCATCATTTCCTTTCTGAACAGGTTTATGCATAAATATATGCATAATAATAATAAAAAATTATAATTAATAAAATAATAATTTTAATATAATACATTTATATAATTAATAATTATTTATTTATTTTAATGCATTTTATGCATAAAAGTAATATGTATGTGTTTGTATATATTAGGAAAAAGACTAATGATGTGAAATATTGTTACCACTTCAAATAATACAATATTTTCTATTTGAATATCATTTAAAATCTATTTTATTCCTGTAATCAAAGCTGAATTTTTTTGTGTCACATGATCAACAGAGATTTCTCACTATCGTCAATGTTGATATTAATATTTTTGTGGAAACTGACACTTTGTTTCCAGGGTTCTCTGATGATTAGAAAGGATAAAAGAGCATCATTTGAAATGGAATTTGTTTTGTTACATAATAAATGTCTGGCAATTTAATACATGACACTTTCAATATAATTAACCAACTTGATCGTTAACGGGCCCCTTTAGTGGCTCCATGGAATACATAATTTCCTTTCTGAACAGATTTATGCATAGATATATGCATAATAATAAATTATAATTAATACAATTATTATTTTTATATGATTAATAAATAATAAAGTTTTATTGCATAAAAGTAATATGTATGTGTTTGTATATAATACAAACACACACACATATAATATATTAGTAAAAACACTGTGAAATATTGTTACCACTAAATAATAACATTTTCTATTTGAATATCATTTAAAATCTATTTTATTCCTGTGATCAAAGCTGAATTTTCAGCATCAAATTTCTCATTATCATCAATGTTGATATTAATATTTTTGTGGAAACTGACACTTTGTTTCCAGGATTCTCTGATGATTAGAAAAGATAAAAGAGCATCATTTGAAATAGAATTGTTATCGTTACATAATAAAAGTCTGGCAATTTAATGCTTGACATTTTTTACCGACCACACATTCATTTGAATGCTAGTGCAGTTCTCTCAAAAATGACTATTGAGAATTTGAATCCCTTTCATCCCTGCAGGCGCTGGGTTCTCTGGATGAGGACGACCCTAATATTATGTTGGCTATTCAGCTGTCGCTGCAGGAGTCCGGGCTGGCCTTGGACCCCGAGCCTCAGGATGCGCTCAGTAACGACGCCTCTGTGGGAGCCAGTGGTTCCTCTCTGTCCTCCAGACTGGATTCTGCCTCCCATACGGCGGCGGATCCTCCCCGGGCTTCCATGAGCAGCTCTGAGCTTCTGGAGCTGGGAGACAGCCTTATGAGACTGGGCAACATGACCAGCCACTATACACCCTTTAACATGAGTTCCTACCCTGATGCCTTCACCCCGAGTGACCCGGACCTCCTGGACCCTTCCACCAATGCCAACCTGCTTGGCAACATCATGGCCTGGTTCCATGATATGAATCCACAGAGCATTGCACTGATTCCCTCTGCCACCTCGGATGCCAGTCCCGAGCCACCCGCTTTTGGAGAGGGACAACCTGCCAAAGCCCAGGACGAGGAGAACGAAGTGGAGAGTGCTGAGCAAGGCTCCCTATCACTGACTAAAGAAAGTTCGGACATGTTGGCGATGCAACTTTTGGAGCTAGAATGTGTGGATGATCCACAAGCTCCTATAGCAGAGCCGGGCTTGGAGGATTCGGGCGGGAGTGTAGATCTCACTAGTGCGGTTTGTCCTGAAACCAATGCCGATCCGCAGGTAACCCAACTCTCCACGGAGTGGGAGGAGGAAGTGCACCTAGTGTGAGGAGTGAGTCCGATTACGTTTACCAACTTGTGCCAAAACACTGAATAAAAGCTTGTGTAAAAATGGAGAAGTGTGATTGAGGTGCAGTGACGTTAGACGGGACGCGTCTGGTGGAGGAAACGGGAAAACGTGCTCCGAGTTAAGATGGATCGAGAGAAGAGTGGGTCTCATCGCTAACCGTAATTTGTGCGAATGAATGTTTTTGCACAGAAATCATAGAACCAACTAGAACTAAAACAGCGTGGCTGTAAAAATCAGCCCCAAAAACATGCTTTAAGCCGAAAGGTTTCATAATGAATTAAAAATCTGACCTGAGAATTTTACAAAAATGAAGCATGAAAGAATTACAAGCATTATAGTTTGATCTGGAGTAGTTTTAACATAAAAGGTATTTTATTGGGTATGGAAAGCCTGAGATGGCTAGGATGCTAATTGCTAACTTTAGCCACTTTTATGTAAGATAATCTGGCAGTAAGGGCAAATTTATGTGCATACCTGTTGTGAATCAGGTGGCAATTCTGTGCTTAAGAACATGCGGTTTTAAGTGAATGATGCAAAGTATTAAAGCCGCACTGAAATGGAAGCAGCACCATCTTGTGAATGGATTATTGGAAAAGGAAAGAATGTAGGGCGGGGACTTTTATATCCATCGTTTGGTGATTGGACGGAGGCAGGAAAGGGGCGGGGTTTAAGCGGAGAAGTCTGGCAGAAGAAAAAAAAATCAAAAAAGGAAATTATGCACAGATTGTCCACCATAAGATCAATAATGTGCATATAGAAATGTTTTTTCATACTGACATTTAAGGTGCCATGAGAGAAAGCGCCATCTGTATTCGATTGGAAGTTCGTTCTTTCTTTTAAAAAGATGAATTTGTATTTCAGTTGTATCTTTCTGAAAAGAAATAGGAATGTTTACATGCAAAAGAACATTTGTGAATCCATTCATCCACTGTTGAATCGTGTGAAGCCGCCATTAAGACCGGTTCTTTGCCCTATTTTTTTTATTTTTTATTCTACGGCTTCCCTTTTACTAAGCAATGTCAATCTGATGCTTTATTTAAAAACACTAATGTTCTTTTTATGCCATATTTAATGCAATTGGTGATTTGCATATTTAATGCAAAACACGCCACTTACTAAAATGAGTGTTGGAGGAGTGTGAAATGTTGTTTGCTGCAGAAAGGTAAATGAAATTGTGTTAGCATTTATTATCTTATCGATTGTGACTACTGCACACAACACCTCTGATATCCAGTGTTGTGCATTTCATTGGGCTCATGCATAATGCATTATATATATATATATATATATATGTATATGTATGTGCATATGCATAAAGGCACTTCACAGGTCTTCTGGAGCAATAGAGACATAAAAACAGTGGTTTGCCTGAGTTTTTGTATGTCAGGAACACAGGAAGTCAATATCTTTATCAGCAAAAACCGTTATATAGTCTCATGTTGTATGTATGGCATATGTGGCCAAACTGATGCATCTATTAATCAATTCTCAAACCTTCAACTCTTTGCCCAAGGCCTTCTCTGACAAAACAAAACCAAGACTTCAAGGAATATTCCAGGTTAAATGCAATGTAAGATTTATAGCATCTGTGACATGATATTGAGTACAACTACTTCTTTTTTAACACAAAAAAGCATTGCATTCAAAATGGAACTGCTGCTGTCGATATCTTAGTGTTATTTAAACCAGAATATTAATCTTACATCCATAAATACTGTAGTTTGATTTCTATTACTGATGCATAACTTTTAGAAGGTTTTAGATGCAAGGAAAATATTTTGTTTTTACTGTGCTCATCAGTGTGCCTTTTTGTACTTTTTCTTATTTATGTTGCCTAATTAAGTTAGTGTTTGCTGTGTCAATCAAATACAATCAACCTTACATATTAATTTTTCCTGATTAGTTGACAACAGCCTCATGTTTTGTATTACACTGAATTGGTTGCCATGTTTTGATGGCCTCTCGTTACAGTTAGTATGGATCTACAGAGGTGTCTTTTAACGATGGTATGATATAAGGGGAAAGAAAGAATAGACGATGTAGAGTTTGTGTAAAGCCGATTGTAGTTGGTTTATTTACTGGCTTGCTTGTTGTTGTTTTTTTCAGATCAAATTTACATTGGAAGTGATGACCAGTTTTTACATCTTAATCTGACCGTTGTGTGAAAAAATGGATGAAGTTTGGGTTTTGTTTATTTTACCGAAATATTTATGGTGGTGGTATTTTTGTGATTTGATTTGATATATATATATTTTTTAAATGTGACCATTAACCTTGAATCGTCATTTGCACATTCATAGACTATACTTGATACATTCCCAGTTTGTATGATGGTAGCCAATAAACAAAGTATTGGTAAAGGTTTGCTTGGATTGAAATGTTCAAATTACTGTCCATTTATTTGTTGTGATTCGTGAAAAAAAATCATACAGACTGTACTTGCTTTCTTACAATTAAATGACAATGAACGGCGCCCTCCAGTGAATTTTTTCCCCAGACTTTTATTTTGGAAATAAGCGTCGCGGAATCGGGACTTTTATTTTGGAAAAAAGCATCGCGCACTCAGGACTCTTATTTTACAATTGAGAATTTTGTCTCGGAAGTTTTTTTTTCCTCTGCATGATAAAACGTACTGGACCTATAATTCATTGTTTTAAAAAATGAAGGATGTGTATTTGAGGTTAAATTTGTGGCTGTGATCGCATTATCACGGGAAAACACGGTTTAGTTCGGGAATAACTGGTTGTTCAGCGAACATGCCTCTTGGTTTAAAGCCATGCTGTGCTGTC
>JAWRVZ010000615.1:2500-20000 GCA_037043235.1 Rhodeus uyekii
AGTGTATGGAGTGTGTTGTGTGTGTGTGTGTGAGTGTATGGGTGTGTTGTGTGAGTGTATTGTGAGAGTGTGTGTGAGTGTATGGGTGTGTTGTGTGTGTGTGTGTGTGTGTGTGTGTGAGTGTGTGTGAGTGTATGGGTGTGTTCTGTGAGTGTGTTTATGTTGAGAGTGTGTGTGAGTGTATGAGTCTGTTGTGAGTGTGTGTGTGAGTGTGTGTGTGAGTTGTGTGAGTGTGTGTGTGTGTGAGTGTGTGTGTGTGAGTGTGTGTGTGTGTGTGTGTTGAGAGTGTATATGTTGAGAGTGTGTGTGAGTGTATGGGTGTGTTGTGAGTGTGAGTGTGTGAGTGTGTGTGTGTGTGTGTGTGTGTGTGTGTGTGTGAGTGTGTGTGTGTGTGTGTGTGTGTGTGTGTGTGTGTGTGAGTGTATTGTGAGAGTGTGTGAGAGTGTATGGGTGAGTTGTGTGTGTGAGTGTATGAGTGTGTGTGTGAGTGTGTGTGTGTGTGTGTGTGTGTGTGTGTGTGGTTCACGCACCTCGGTCGCTCGGCTGCGGCTGCGTTTGAGGGGGTTTGGTGGCTCTGCATCCCATCTCAACATCCGTCTGTGTGAAATCACACAGAGCAACTCCTTCGTGTGTGTGTTTGTGACGGAGAGTAAATGCCTGCAGTCTGAATTTCACTCTTCAACAAATGTGAGTAATATGTGAAATAGTATTTTCCTTCTCTAACCCTAATGAGCTTTAATTCAACAAAAGACCGTCAGGCTCTAGAAAGCAGCGGAGCGTCACACTCACCGTCAGCAGCGTGACAGACGTCTGTGTGTGTGTGTGTGTGTGTGTGTGTGTGTGTGTGTGTGTGAAGCGCTGGAGAGACAGATGGAGCTGCATCAACAACGACCCGCGGCCGGATTAGGGTTAATTCCGCGGCTCGGCTCCAACCCAGAATAGACGGATAAAGAGCGTTAAAGGCCATCGCTCAGTGTTTGAGCCGCCGCTCAAGATTCAGAACCTGAACGATTCCCACATAAAACATGCGTGAGAAACAGGCCAGTTGTTCCCAGAAACAGGCCAGTTGTTCCCATTGATCACGGCTCTACACGTTTGTGTCAATGTTGTGATGGGCTTGAGATGGTGTCACACACACTCAGGGTTAGGGAGAGTGTAGGAATGGAAACATCTAATAATACTGTTTGATGAGTGTGTGAATATGATTAGAGTTACACTCGGCGGTCCGGCGGTGAATAAAACACACACTGGTTGTCCTGAAATGGCTCCGTTTTCTCAGAATGACAGATAAACTTGTTTCTTTCTTTAGAGTGCCGTTCACACGCAGCGCTGGAATTCCTCGAGGGAGTTCGGCGTGACGGACTCAAGGTCAAACACGCGCTCCTTTGATTCGGTTCATCTGAGGTCAGGAGAGAAACTACAGCTGCTTCAAAGTGTTTTCTCATGAGAAATGAGAGGAAATTAAAACCTTTTCACTTCGTCACCTCAAGATTAACTCAAAGACGATGAGAAAATAATAATGAATGTACTGTTTGCACCCATTCTAGCATCTCGTTCCTTTAGCATGACATGTCTCGATCTCTGAACACACACAGTCTCAGGTGCACTGCGCTCCGTTCTGACCCGATACCAGCTGGAGATGAAGGTGGAGTGAATGACCGGCGCTCTCGTCCGCTCCTGACCTCTGACCTCTGACCTGTGACGGTGCCTGAATCATAATCGCACCGTTCGCTTGTTGTTTGGAGGATAAACTGAGTTTCTCCCGAGGGATTTCCTCTGCTTTGTTCAGTCTGAGACTCGTCACGTTCATCAGTACAAATGATCCGACGGATCCGAGCTGATGATGTCATCACGGTTTCCTGCAGAGATGAAATGAACGAATGTGATAATGGATGAAACTGAACTCTCTCCGCTGGAGGAGTGAAGCTGGCGGTGAGGGATCAGGCCGGGAGTTGTTTTCCCAGCAGACTGAAATGACGGAGAAAACGTGATTCTCCGGTTCAGTCTGACGGATTGGTTCCTGTAAGGCGTTTGAGGCTTCAGTGGGAAAGCGAGATGAATCTGTTTATGATTAAACAACCAAAGCTCTCAGAAACTGCTGGAACTTCTGATGCCGCGGCAAACATCTAGTGATCATTAAATGGGTTTTTCATTTTTCTTTGGCTGATTCTTAGTTTTTACGTCCAGTCCTGAACGTCTTCCCGTTCCTGCAGAGTTGTTTAGCTGATCCTCTGCATTATTGCAGGTTTGGGATCCATGTGAATGATTTTTCGTCTGATATTCTGATGAACATTTACAGCTCAAACGAGCATTTAAGGGTTTCAGTGCTCTGCATTTAATGAATGGCCTCTTTGTTTGCGGCGTTCTGTTGATCCTGATTTCTCCATATTTGCATCTGTCCTCCGGCAGGTTTCAGCTTATCATCTTTGCAAGTATGTAACCATTTCATAGAATTCACTGTTTTTTTTCATTCTCCACCTCCTTTTCAAAACCATCCCGTTTCCTCAACATGAAAACAGTGTAAAGTATTCCAAGGCCAAGCCGAAGTAGATAAATCCGTGCTTTCCCAGGCCGCTGCAAACAACATCCGTTCACTCCTGCCGTCCGTCCGTCCGAGACTCGACATGCGTGTGCTGTTGTGCGTCGCACTCGTGCTGCTCGCCTCTCCTCTCGGGAAGATGTTTGTTCTCCATCCTTCGGCTCAGGCCTCGTCTTCCTCCGACGTGCAGAGCAAGAGGTGAGAGCTTTGGAGAGGTCGGACTGGATCTTTTGCTGGTTTCATGCATTTTGCAGCTGTGTGTGACTGTGATCAGTCTTCATGAATGCAGGTTTTGGAAGGAGTTTAGGCTCTGAACTCTGATATTTAGATGCGCACACAGAATCACATGCTCTTCTTTCATTTGAACTCTCTGACCTGATCATGCTGGCCTGACGCTTCAGGTTTGTTGTGTACAGACTGCAAAGACGTGTTTACCGTTCTGTAAATATAGCCGAGGGCGAGGTGTCTCCTTACAGGTCGAGCCGCGGGCAGGACGACGAGCGCCGTTCACACTAAATATTTGGCTGCAGTTTGACAAGGTCTAGAAAGACGTGATGACACTCTTGTGCATTTCAGATGTGTGTGTGTGTGTGTGTGTTGCAGAGGAGAACTGGAAATCAGGAAAATCCTCCTGGAATCTCTCCAGCTGCAGCGGGAGCCGCGTGTGTCCGTGTCCCGGATGAATCTCCTGCGCAGCGCCTTCAGAAGCAGCATCCCGTCCTCCGCAGGTATGAAGCGCACATCTCCGGCCGCCGCGTTTATCATCTCACCTCATCCCTCTTGTTTATCCAGCAGGAAACTCAACTCTTCCCGAGGACTCTGCGAACGCCACCTGCTGCACATATTCCTCTCAGGTTTTCATGAAAGGTGAGCGTTTAAACAGATCCTGCTGTGACTCTTCTGACGTCAACATGAAAAACCTGCCAGAGTTTGAGTTTTCATTTGAGTTGCTTTATCTCTTTTCAAACCCCAGTTAAACTAGAGGAAATGACATTTAGCATGAAATCAGAGATGCTGAATCTGAAGTTTCTCGCAGGTGTGAGCGAGCGAAACTGGGATCGACGCAACTTCTGTTCATCGTTCTCGCGAGTGTAACTTGTGTGGTTAAAGCAGCATAAATGCAGGCCGTGCGACCGCAGTCCCGATCAGCAGAGTGAAAGCAGGGCCTGTTGTTTCTGTGATCACTTCTTCTCTTGTGTTGTCTGTCAGATCTGGGCTGGGACCGTTGGGTGGTTGATCCGGAGAGCGTCACCTTCGTCCAGTGCAGATCCTGCGGTGCCGAGCGAGCGTCTGCGTCTGCGCAGGTGAGTGTGTTTCCTCTCATCCATCCCTCCATCTGCGCGTCTGAGAGCTGACGCTGAACCTCTTCCCCAGTGCTGTAAGCCCACGGCTCATCACATCCTCCCGTTCGTCTACGTGGACGAGTGGAGCGGCTTGGTTCTGTCCTCGGTGAGTCTGACCCGCGAGTGCGGCTGCGACCCCGGAGACGACACACAGCAGCCGGAGGTCGTGACCCCTTCCCAAAGCCGGCCCTGACTCACTCACAGTTTGCAGGATTCGTAGTTTCATGGCTTTCATTTTTGACTTTGACTCTAGTGGGCTTTAAGGGTTTATTTGAAAATGATGTGGAAATATATATAAATAGTTCTCAGAATGCATGAAGTTCTCCATTCTGTTCGTAGAAATGCACAATAAAGCATCTGGTAGAAATCAGTCGAAGGCCGAATCTGTTTTAACGGCCGGGTTTTGTGGGTCTGGCATGAGTTTCGTGGCCAGCGACTGATCCGTGAAAAATGTTGTTTTGCCGCTCTGCCAAAACCTTCCTTCTGAGACTCTCAGGAACAAATAAAAGATTTGCTTCCCAACTGTTCCTCGCTGAATCCCGTGATGTTACTGTTTCTCTGGGAAACGTCCCGGTCTCGGAGATAAGAAGGGAATAACATTCCAGAGTAATGTTTCATCTCTTCATTTTCCGTTCTTTCCTTTGTTTTGCTCTGCACGTGTTTTCTGTGTGTTTCCATGTTGTATAAGATAGAACGATTTACAGCCAACATTAAATGTACCAGCAGAATGTTTTATTAAACAAGGCTTTCATGGCATAAAGGTGTGATGTGCTTATTTCACCTTGTAAAGATGCATTGATCAACATCCAGTTCTCTTATCGTGTGTGTGTGTGTGTGTGTGTGTGTGTGTGTGTCACTTCTGGCAACTTCTGTGTGTAAGAAAACAAATGCTGAAAGGATTTATCAGATTAAACTCACATGAACTTCTTTAATGCTCACTTTTCATTGGTTAGTAATGAATGCAGCCGCAGGTTAATCTCATTCCTGAGTGTGTGTGTGTGTGTGTCTGTGTGAGCTTGTGATTGAGTGTGTGTGTGTGTGTGTGTGTGTGTGTGTGAGAGAATGAGTGAGTGTGAGTGAATGTGTGAGATTGTGTGTGTGTGTGTGTGTGAGAATGAGTGTGTGTGTGTGTGTGTGTGTGAGAATGAGTGAATGTGTGTGTGAGAGAATGAGTGAGTGTGTGTGTGTGTGAGAATGAGTGAGTGTGTGTGTGTGTGTGTGTGTGTGTGTGAGAGAGAATGAGTGAGTGTGTGTGTGTGTGAGAATGAGTGAGTGTGTGTGTGTGTGTGTGTGTGTGTGAGAGAGAATGAGTGAGTGTGTGTGTGTGTGAGAATGTGTGAGTGAGTGTGTGTGTGTGTGTGTGTGTGTGAGAGAATGAGTGAGTGTGTGTGTGTGAGAATGAGTGAGTGTGTGTGTGTGTGTGTGTGTGTGTGTGTGTGTGTGTGAGAGAGAATGAGTGAGTGTGTGTGTGTGTGAGAATGAGTGAGTGTGTGTGTGAGAGAGAGTGACTGAGTGAGTGTATCACATGCTGTTGCGCACTCAGTAAAAGCGTCCAGACCTGCGCGCGGCTGCTCTCTCGTGCTCTGCTTCTGGCTTTGACCCCGTCGGAACAGATGCAGCAGAGCAGCGTCTGACCCTGAGCGTTACAGAGGGAAGAAAGGCAAACAAACGCAGGAAGGCTGAGCTTGGGATCGACTCGTCCTGGCCTGAAGCAGCATGGCGTGTGTGTGCTCTGCGTGGCTGCGCTGGGCAGCGCTGCTTTCTGCCGTCCTCTGTGTGTGTGCTCAGGACAGCAGCTGGGAGTGTTTGGACAAGGATCAGATTGTCAGTGAAATGTCCAGAGACGCAGAGCTGCCGTCGGAGTGTGTGTTGAGCTGCACGGCGCTCACTTACAGGCAGATCATGGACAGGCAGCAGAAGCTCACGGTCCGCTTCAAAGACTCGCAGCCCGGTAAGATCCGCTCCGTCTCTGCTGTGTGTGTGTGTGTGTGTGTGTCGAGTGTGTTGAGCAATGCTTCATATTCATCCATGTTATTGATTGGCTGCTCTGAAAGGATTGGATGAGAACTGATCTGAGCTGCTGTATTAATGAACTAAATTCTCTAGCTCAATCAGTAGAGCATGAGTGTTCACAACACCAAGGTCATGGGTTCGATCCCAGGGAAAGCAAGAACTGATTCAATGTGTTTCTTGAAAGAAATGTAAGTCGCTTTGGATAAAAGCGTCTGCCAAATCCATAAATGTAAATGAAAAATGAAATTAAAGAAAATTAAAAATTAAATTAAGAACTAATGCTTTAAACAAAGGAAAGGATCAGCACTGAACTTTCTTCAGCTGGACAATCACAGTACTTTCTTCTAGAGCTGCTGTTCAGCCAAAACACACTGTTGCATTGTTTTCCTGTTCTCTCTGTAAAGCTGCTTTGAAACAATCTCTGCTGTAGAAAACACTTTATAAATGAAGCTGACTGGAGTTGAGGGTCTTTTTCAGGGTCAGATCTAAAGAAAAGCTTGACATCACTGATATATCTCTTATTCTGCGACTGATGAAGTGATTTCCGCAGGTGGTGTGTCTGTTGTTTGTATAAAGCGTGATGTTCTGCTGACTCTCTGCAGGCGAGACGGGCGACTTCTGCTGGCTCATTCAGTCCAGATGCAGCGCGAGGGATGAGGTCTTTGTTCTGCTGTCCATCAAAGAACCGGTTCCGGCTGGAGAAAGGGTTTGGCTTCAGAGCAGCTCTGCGGCCCGGCTTTACCCCGCGCCCCCCCGCGCCCCCCCGTCCGTCCCGCCCGACGCATGCGGCCTTCGCTTCGATCTCACGCACCTGCGGCTCCAGCGGAAGCTCTGCGTCCGGCTGCACGGCATCATGGGAAACCACCTGCACTGCCCGCCCTTCCTCGTCATCGTGAGGAAGAAAACAGAGTAACGTCGATGAAAAGATTAAATCAGAGAAACTGGAGTAATTTCAAATCATTTGAACTGAATCGAATTATGTTTCAGTATAATGTCAATGTTCTGTGTTTGCAGATAAAACATTTTCAATTTCAAGTATAACTTTTATTTTTATAAACTTATACCTATTTTAAAATATCCTTTCTAGGATTTAAGGATTGTAAATTGAGTTCTGGAAGCATTAGTTCATGTTTTGTGGCATTTAATCTGAATCTCTATTGACATTAAAGGGTCAGAACGACCCCATCATTCACAGCCTGTGTGTGTTTGTGTCCTTAGAAATATATTCAGCTATTTTGTTAATAAAATTCTGGAAGCTTATCTCTGTCTGTGATTTCATATTAATTTTAAATGTCTTTATTTAGCAAAGGCTTCAGAGTAGCTTAAATAGAGGAAATACATATTTTTCTATTATTTCTGAGATAGAAAACCCTTTCAGGACGACTTTGATAAGCTCTTGACGGAAGTTAGACTGTCAATCGCATGTTTGTTGGCTATTGTTTGGGCTGGAAGGGTGAGTAACTTTACACTGAGTGAGTAACTGTACACTGGTTTAACAAGGGCCGGTGAGTAAATCTACACTGGGTGACTAACTCTATACCGGTTTCACACGGGCCGGGGAGTAACTGTACACTGGTTTCACACGGGCCAGTGAGTAACTTTACACTGGTTTAACAAGGACCGGTGAGTAACTTTACACTGAGTGAGTAACTGTACACTGGTTTCACACGGGCCAGTGAGTAACTTTACACTGAGTGAGTAACTCTACACCGGTTTCACATGGGCCAGTGAGTAACTCTACACCGGTTTAACATGGGCCAGTGAGTAACTTTACACTGGTTTAACAAGGACCGGTGAGTAACTTTACACTGAGTGAGTAACTGTACACTGGTTTAACAAGGGCCGGTGAGTAACTTTACACTGGTTTAACAAGGACCGGTGAGTAACTTTACACTGAGTGAGTAACTGTACACCGGTTTAACATGGGCCAGTGAGTAAGTCTACACCGGTTTAACATGGGCCAGTGAGTAACTTTACACTGGTTTAACAAGGACCGGTGAGTAACTTTACACTGAGTGAGTAACTGTACACTGGTTTCACATGGGCCGGTGAGTAACTGTATACTGGTTTCACACGGACCGGTGAGTAAATCTACACTGGGTGACTAACTCTATACCGGTTTCACACGGGCCGGGGAGTAACTGTACACTGGTTTCACACGGACCGGTGAGTAACTCTACACTGGTTTCACACGGGCCAGTGAGTAACTTTACACTGAGTGAGTAACTGTACACTGGTTTAACAAGGGCCGGTGAGTAACTTTACACTGAGTAACTCTACACTGGTTTCACACGGGCCAGTGAGTAACTTTACACTGAGTGAGTAACTGTACACTGGTTTAACAAGGGCCGGTGAGTAACTTTACACTGAGTAACTCTACACTGGTTTCACACGGGCCAGTGAGTAACTTTACACTGAGTGAGTAACTCTACACCGGTTTCACATGGGCCAGTGAGTAACTCTACACCGGTTTAACATGGGCCAGTGAGTAACTCTACACCGGTTTAACATGGGCCAGTGAGTAACTTTACACTAGTTTAACAAGGACCGGTGAGTAACTTTACACTGAGTGAGTAGCTGTACACTGGTTTAACAAGGGCCGGTGAGTAACTTTACACTGGTTTAACAAGGACCGGTGAGTAACTTTACACTGAGTGAGTAACTGTACACCGGTTTAACATGGGCCAGTGAGTAAGTCTACACCGGTTTAACATGGGCCAGTGAGTAACTCTACACCGGTTTAACAAGGGCCGGTGAGTAACTTTACACTGAGTAACTCTACACTGGTTTCACACGGGCCAGTGAGTAACTTTACACTGAGTGAGTAACTCTACACCGGTTTCACATGGGCCAGTGAGTAACTCTACACCGGTTTAACATGGGCCAGTGAGTAACTCTACACCGGTTTAACATGGGCCAGTGAGTAACTTTACACTAGTTTAACAAGGACCGGTGAGTAACTTTACACTGAGTGAGTAGCTGTACACTGGTTTAACAAGGGCCGGTGAGTAACTTTACACTGGTTTAACAAGGACCGGTGAGTAACTTTACACTGAGTGAGTAACTGTACACCGGTTTAACATGGGCCAGTGAGTAAGTCTACACCGGTTTAACATGGGCCAGTGAGTAACTTTACACTGGTTTAACAAGGACCGGTGAGTAACTTTACACTGAGTGAGTAACTGTACACTGGTTTCACATGGGCCGGTGAGTAACTGTATACTGGTTTCACCTGCACTGGCTTCCTATTAATCACCGAATACATTTTAAAATCTTGCTAATTACTTACAAAGCATTAAATGGTTTAGCTCCCCAGTACTTGAGCGATCTCCTAACACATTATAGTCCTTCACGTCTATTGCGATCCCAAAATACTGACCAGCTTATAATACCTAGAATATCAAAGTTAACTGCTGGCGGTCGATCCTTTTCCTATTTAGCTCCTAAACTCTGGAACAGTCTTCCTAATACAGTTCGGGAAGCAGACACACTCTGTCAGTTTAAATCTAGACTAAAAACACATCTTTTCAACCTGGCATACACATAACACATTATACATACATTTTAATCCAAATCATGTAAAATGATTGTTAGGCTGCCTAATTTAGATAAGCCGGAACCGAGAACATTCCCGTAACACCTGATGTACTCGATACATCAGAAGAAGAATGGCATCTACGCTGATATTGTTCTCTGTTTATTCCGAGGTTACCGTGGTCAGCCGGATCCGGGCCGTATCCAGATCAGATGAAGGACCTGGACACGAGCACAGCACTACCCTGAAGTGTCTGCGGAGACCGTGACTCTACTAGACCCTCCCCTGTGACGATCATGAACCCATCTCCAACCGGACCAAATTGGACTTCATATTGGACTTGAATTGTTGTCAATATAATAATCATGTACTGTTTGGCTTTGGCCAGAGGAGAACTGGTCCCCCGACTGAGCCTGGTTTCTCCCAAGGTTTTCTCCATTCTATTCTTCATTCGTTACGTCACCTGCCGGAGTTTTTTCCTTGCCGCTGTCGCCTATGGCTTGCTCAGTTGGGGAAACTTAACACTTAAAATTCATCAATTGTATTGATTCGCCTGCTCTTTTGGGGCTTCTGTTCAGCCAAACAAACTTTGTTTATATTGTTTTTCCTGTAAAGCTGCTTTGAAACAATCTACATTGTAAAAAGCGCTATATAAATAAAGGTGACTTGACTTGACTTGACACGGACCGGTGAGTAAATCTACACTGGGTGACTAACTCTATACCGGTTTCACACGGGCCGGGGAGTAACTGTACACTGGTTTCACACGGACCGGTGAGTAACTCTACACTGGTTTCACACGGGCCAGTGAGTAACTTTACACTGAGTGAGTAACTCTACACCGGTTTCACATGGGCCAGTGAGTAACTCTACACCGGTTTAACATGGGCCAGTGAGTAACTCTACACCGGTTTAACATGGGCCAGTGAGTAACTTTACACTAGTTTAACAAGGACCGGTGAGTAACTTTACACTGAGTGAGTAACTGTACACTGGTTTAACAAGGGCCGGTGAGTAACTTTACACTGGTTTAACAAGGACCGGTGAGTAACTTTACACTGAGTGAGTAACTGTACACTGGTTTCACATGGGCCGGTGAGTAACTGTATACTGGTTTCACACGGACCGGTGAGTAACTCTACACTGGTTTCACACGGGCCAGTGAGTAACTTTACACTGAGTGAGTAACTGTACACTGGTTTAACAAGGGCCGGTGAGTAACTTTACACTGAGTAACTCTACACTGGTTTCACACGGGCCAGTGAGTAACTTTACACTGAGTGAGTAACTCTACACCGGTTTCACATGGGCCAGTGAGTAACTCTACACCGGTTTAACATGGGCCAGTGAGTAACTTTACACTGGTTTAACAAGGACCGGTGAGTAACTTTACACTAAGTGAGTAACTGTATACTGGTTTCACACGGACCGGTGAGTAAATCTACACTGGGTGACTAACTCTATACCGGTTTCACACGGACCGGTGAGTAACTGTACACTGGTTTCACACGGGCCAGTGAGTAACTTTACACTGAGTGAGTAACTGTACACTGGTTTAACAAGGGCCGGTGAGTAACTTTACACTGAGTAACTGTACACTGGTTTAACAAGGGCCGGTGAGTAACTTTACACTGAGTAACTCTACACTGGTTTCACACGGGCCAGTGAGTAACTTTACACTGAGTGAGTAACTGTACACTGGTTTCACACGGACCGGTGAGTAAATCTACACTGGGTGACTAACTCTATACCGGTTTCACACGGGCCGGGGAGTAAATCTACACTGGGTGATTAACTCTATACCGGTTTCACACGGGCCGGGGAGTAACTGTACACTGGTTTCACACGGGCCAGTGAGTAACTTTACACTGGTTTAACAAGGACCGGTGAGTAACTTTACACTGAGTGAGTAACTCTACACCGGTTTCACATGGGCCAGTGAGTAACTCTACACCGGTTTAACATGGGCCAGTGAGTAACTTTACACTGGTTTAACAAGGACCGGTGAGTAACTTTACACTGAGTGAGTAACTGTACACTGGTTTAACAAGGGCCGGTGAGTAACTTTACACTGGTTTAACAAGGACCGGTGAGTAACTTTACACTAAGTGAGTAACTGTATACTGGTTTCACATGGGCCGGTGAGTAACTGTATACTGGTTTCACACGGACCGGTGAGTAACTCTACACTGGTTTCACACGGGCCAGTGAGTAACTTTACACTGAGTGAGTAACTGTACACTGGTTTAACAAGGGCCGGTGAGTAACTTTACACTGAGTAACTCTACACTGGTTTCACACGGGCCAGTGAGTAACTTTACACTGAGTGAGTAACTCTACACCGGTTTCACATGGGCCAGTGAGTAACTCTACACCGGTTTAACATGGGCCAGTGAGTAACTTTACACTGGTTTAACAAGGACCGGTGAGTAACTTTACACTAAGTGAGTAACTGTATACTGGTTTCACACGGGCCAGTGAGTAACTTTACACTGAGTGAGTAACTGTACACTGGTTTAACAAGGGCCGGTGAGTAACTTTACACTGAGTAACTCTACACTGGTTTCACACGGGCCAGTGAGTAACTTTACACTGAGTGAGTAACTGTACACTGGTTTCACACGGACCGGTGAGTAAATCTACACTGGGTGACTAACTCTATACCGGTTTCACACGGGCCGGGGAGTAAATCTACACTGGGTGACTAACTCTATACCGGTTTCACACGGGCCGGGGAGTAACTGTACACTGGTTTCACACGGGCCAGTGAGTAACTTTACACTGAGTGAGTAACTCTACACCGGTTTCACATGGGCCAGTGAGTAACTCTACACCGGTTTAACATGGGCCAGTGAGTAACTTTACACTGGTTTAACAAGGACCGGTGAGTAACTTTACACTGAGTGAGTAACTGTACACTGGTTTCACATGGGCCGGTGAGTAACTGTACACTGGTTTCACACGGGCCAGTGAGTAACTTTACACTGAGTGAGTAACTCTACACCGGTTTCACATGGGCCAGTGAGTAACTCTACACCGGTTTAACATGGGCCAGTGAGTAACTTTACACTGGTTTAACAAGGACCGGTGAGTAACTTTACACTGAGTGAGTAACTGTACACTGGTTTAACAAGGGCCGGTGAGTAACTTTACACTGGTTTAACAAGGACCGGTGAGTAACTTTACACTGAGTGAGTAACTGTACACTGGTTTAACAAGGGCCGGTGAGTAACTTTACACTGGTTTAACAAGGACCGGTGAGTAACTTTACACTAAGTAAGTAACTGTATACTGGTTTCACACGGACCGGTGAGTAAATCTACACTGGGTGACTAACTCTATACCGGTTTCACACGGACCGGTGAGTAACTGTACACTGGTTTCACACGGGCCAGTGAGTAACTTTACACTGAGTGAGTAACTGTACACTGGTTTAACAAGGGCCGGTGAGTAAATCTACACTGGGTGACTAACTCTATACCGGTTTCACACGGGCCGGGGAGTAACTGTACACTGGTTTCACACGGGCCAGTGAGTAACTTTACACTGGTTTAACAAGGACCGGTGAGTAACTTTACACTAAGTGAGTAACTGTATATTGGTTTCACACGGACCGGTGAGTAAATCTACACTGGGTGACTAACTCTATACCGGTTTCACACGGACCGGTGAGTAACTGTACACTGGTTTCACACGGGCCAGTGAGTAACTTTACACTGAGTGAGTAACTGTACACTGGTTTAACAAGGGCCGGTGAGTAAATCTACACTGGGTGACTAACTCTATACCGGTTTCACACGGGCCGGGGAGTAACTGTACACTGGTTTCACACGGGCCAGTGAGTAACTTTACACTGGTTTAACAAGGACCGGTGAGTAACTTTACACTGAGTGAGTAACTGTACACTGGTTTCACATGGGCCGGTGAGTAACTGTACACTGGTTTCACACGGGCCAGTGAGTAACTTTACACTGAGTGAGTAACTCTACACCGGTTTCACATGGGCCAGTGAGTAACTCTACACCGGTTTAACATGGGCCAGTGAGTAACTTTACACTGGTTTAACAAGGACCGGTGAGTAACTTTACACTGAGTGAGTAACTGTACACTGGTTTAACAAGGGCCGGTGAGTAACTTTACACTGGTTTAACAAGGACCGGTGAGTAACTTTACACTGAGTGAGTAACTGTACACCGGTTTAACATGGGCCAGTGAGTAAGTCTACACCGGTTTAACATGGGCCAGTGAGTAACTTTACACTGGTTTAACAAGGACCGGTGAGTAACTTTACACTGAGTGAGTAACTGTACACTGGTTTCACATGGGCCGGTGAGTAACTGTATACTGGTTTCACACGGACCGGTGAGTAAATCTACACTGGGTGACTAACTCTATACCGGTTTCACACGGGCCGGGGAGTAACTGTACACTGGTTTCACACGGACCGGTGAGTAACTCTACACTGGTTTCACACGGGCCAGTGAGTAACTTTACACTGAGTGAGTAACTGTACACTGGTTTAACAAGGGCCGGTGAGTAACTTTACACTGAGTAACTCTACACTGGTTTCACACGGGCCAGTGAGTAACTTTACACTGAGTGAGTAACTCTACACCGGTTTCACATGGGCCAGTGAGTAACTCTACACCGGTTTAACATGGGCCAGTGAGTAACTCTACACCGGTTTAACATGGGCCAGTGAGTAACTTTACACTAGTTTAACAAGGACCGGTGAGTAACTTTACACTGAGTGAGTAACTGTACACTGGTTTCACATGGGCCGGTGAGTAACTGTATACTGGTTTCACACGGACCGGTGAGTAAATCTACACTGGGTGACTAACTCTATACCGGTTTCACACGGGCCGGGGAGTAACTGTACACTGGTTTCACACGGACCGGTGAGTAACTCTACACTGGTTTCACACGGGCCAGTGAGTAACTTTACACTGAGTGAGTAACTGTACACTGGTTTAACAAGGGCCGGTGAGTAACTTTACACTGAGTAACTCTACACTGGTTTCACACGGGCCAGTGAGTAACTTTACACTGAGTGAGTAACTCTACACCGGTTTCACATGGGCCAGTGAGTAACTCTACACCGGTTTAACATGGGCCAGTGAGTAACTCTACACCGGTTTAACATGGGCCAGTGAGTAACTTTACACTAGTTTAACAAGGACCGGTGAGTAACTTTACACTGAGTGAGTAGCTGTACACTGGTTTAACAAGGGCCGGTGAGTAACTTTACACTGGTTTAACAAGGACCGGTGAGTAAATTTACACTGAGTGAGTAACTGTACACCGGTTTAACATGGGCCAGTGAGTAAGTCTACACCGGTTTAACATGGGCCAGTGAGTAACTTTACACTGGTTTAACAAGGACCGGTGAGTAACTTTACACTGAGTGAGTAACTGTACACTGGTTTCACATGGGCCGGTGAGTAACTGTATACTGGTTTCACACGGACCGGTGAGTAAATCTACACTGGGTGACTAACTCTATACCGGTTTCACACGGGCCGGGGAGTAACTGTACACTGGTTTCACACGGACCGGTGAGTAACTCTACACTGGTTTCACACGGGCCAGTGAGTAACTTTACACTGAGTGAGTAACTGTACACTGGTTTAATAAGGGCCGGTGAGTAACTTTACACTGAGTAACTCTACACTGGTTTCACACGGGCCAGTGAGTAACTTTACACTGAGTGAGTAACTCTACACCGGTTTCACATGGGCCAGTGAGTAACTCTACACCGGTTTAACATGGGCCAGTGAGTAACTTTACACTGGTTTAACAAGGACCGGTGAGTAACTTTACACTAAGTGAGTAACTGTATACTGGTTTCACACGGACCGGTGAGTAAATCTACACTGGGTGACTAACTCTATACCGGTTTCACACGGACCGGTGAGTAACTGTACACTGGTTTCACACGGGCCAGTGAGTAACTTTACACTGAGTAAGTAACTGTACACTGGTTTAACAAGGGCCGGTGAGTAACTTTACACTGAGTAACTCTACACTGGTTTCACACGGGCCAGTGAGTAACTTTACACTGAGTGAGTAACTGTACACTGGTTTCACACGGACCGGTGAGTAAATCTACACTGGGTGACTAACTCTATACCGGTTTCACACGGGCCGGGGAGTAAATCTACACTGGGTGACTAACTCTATACCGGTTTCACACGGGCCGGGGAGTAAATCTACACTGGGTGACTAACTCTATACCGGTTTCACACGGGCCGGGGAGTAAATCTACACTGGGTGACTAACTCTATACCGGTTTCACACGGGCCGGGGAGTAACTGTACACTGGTTTCACACGGGCCAGTGAGTAACTTTACACTGGTTTAACAAGGACCGGTGAGTAACTTTACACTGAGTGAGTAACTGTACACTGGTTTCACATGGGCCGGTGAGTAACTGTACACTGGTTTCACACGGGCCAGTGAGTAACTTTACACTGAGTGAGTAACTCTACACCGGTTTCACATGGGCCAGTGAGTAACTCTACACCGGTTTAACATGGGCCAGTGAGTAACTTTACACTGGTTTAACAAGGACCGGTGAGTAACTTTACACTGAGTGAGTAACTGTACACTGGTTTAACAAGGGCCGGTGAGTAACTTTACACTGTTTTAACAAGGACCGGTGAGTAACTTTACACTGAGTGAGTAACTGTACACTGGTTTCACATGGGCCGGTGAGTAACTCTACACTGGTTTAACATGGGCCAGTGAGTAACTTTACACTGTTTTAACAAGGACCGGTGAGTAACTTTACACTGAGTGAGTAACTGTACACTGGTTTCACATGGGCCGGTGAGTAACTGTATACTGGTTTCACACGGGCCAGTGAGTAACTTTACACTGGTTTAACAAGGACCGGTGAGTAACTTTACACTGAGTGAGTAACTGTACACTGGTTTCACATGGGCCGGTGAGTAACTGTACACTGGTTTCACACGGGCCAGTGAGTAACTTTACACTGAGTGAGTAACTCTACACTGGTTTAACATGGGCCAGTGAGTAACTCTACACCGGTTTAACATGGGCCAGTGAGTAACTTTACACTGGTTTAACAAGGACCGGTGAGTAACTTTACACTGAGTGAGTAACTGTACACTGGTTTCACATGGGCCGGTGAGTAACTGTACATTGGTTTCACACGGGCCAGTGAGTAACTGTACACTGAGTGAGTAACTGTACACTGGTTTCACATGGGCCGGTGAGTAACTCAACACTGGTTTCACACGGGCCAGTGAGTAACTTTACACTGAGTGAGTAACTCTACACTGGTTTAACATGGGCCAGTGAGTAACTTTACACTGAGTGATTAACTCTACACCGGTTTAACATGGGCCAGTGAGTAACTCTACACCGGTTTAACATGGGCCAGTGAGTAACTTTACACCGGTTTAACAAGGACCGGTGAGTAACTTTACACTGAGTGAGTAACTGTACACTGGTTTCACATGGGCCGGTGAGTAACTGTACACTGGTTTCACACGGGCCAGTGAGTAACTGTACACTGAGTGAGTAACTGTACACTGGTTTCACATGGGCCGGTGAATAACTCAACACTGGTTTCACACGGGCCAGTGAGTAACTTTACACTGAGTGAGTATCTCTACACCGGTTTAACATGGACCAGTGAGTAACTTTACACTGGTTTAACAAGGACCGGTGAGTATTTTTCATATCAATTTGATTTTATTAGGTTATTCAAATCATTGTTACAAAAGAGTAATCTAAAAGTAGTTGGGTTATATGCCTAAAATATAATGGATTATGTTACAAACTACACTTTGTTAATCATTTATTTGTGTGCGCGCTCCCAGAACAACATGCCCATAAAAGGAGCGGTGCGCCGGAACTATTCAATGCAGTTTTACTTCATAATATCCTGAAGAATAATTATACGATTTACTCATTAAAATGCCTTATAAAGTAACAGGAATGCAAAGTTTAATTTATAGTTTAATAGTGTCTGTTTGATACACGCCTTGTGAAGCGCCTTGCATCCGTGCACGCGCCCGGGGGTCTGCGTATGAGCTCGCTG
>JAWRVZ010000615.1:25000-37500 GCA_037043235.1 Rhodeus uyekii
TTCTGACAGCAGTTCAGACACTGACAATGACGACAATATCACAGATCAACCAGCAGCTCATGAACCGTCTCACACACAGGTACACACTCTCACACACAGGTACACGCTCTCACACACAGGTACACGCTCTCACACACAGGTACACGCTCTCACACACAGGTACACGCTCTCACACACAGGTACACGCTCTCACACACAGGTACACGCTCTCACACACAGGTACACGCTCTCACACACAGGTACACGCTCTCACACACAGGTACACGCTCTCACACACAGGTACACGCTCTCACACACAGGTACACGCTCTCACACACAGGTACACGCTCTCACACACAGGTACACGCTCTCACACACAGGTACACGCTCTCACACACAGGTACACGCTCTCACACACAGGTACACGCTCTCACACACAGGTACACGCTCTCACACACAGGTACACGCTCTCACACACAGGTACACGCTCTCACACACAGGTACACGCTCTCACACACAGGTACACGCTCTCACACACAGGTACACGCTCTCACACACAGGTACACGCTCTCACTCACACACAGGTACACGCTCGCTCTCACACACAGGTACACGCTCGCTCTCACACACAGGTACACGCTCGCTCTCACACACAGGTACACGCTCGCTCTCACACACAGGTACACGCTCTCACACACAGGTACACGCTCTCACTCACACACAGGTACACGCTCGCTCTCACACACAGGTACACGCTCGCTCTCACACACAGGTACACGCTCGCTCTCACACACAGGTACACGCTCGCTCTCACACACAGGTACACGCTCGCTCTCACACACAGGTACACGCTCTCACACACAGGTACACGCTCGCTCTCACACACAGGTACACGCTCTCACTCACACACAGGTACACGCTCTCACTCACACACAGGTACACGCTCTCACTCACACACAGGTACACGCTCTCACTCACACACAGGTACACGCTCGCTCTCACACACAGGTACACGCTCTCACTCACACACAGGTACACGCACGCTCTCACACACAGGTACACGCTCTCACACACAGGTACACGCTCTCACACACAGGTACACGCTCTCACTCACACACAGGTACACGCTCTCACACACAGGTACACGCTCTCACTCACACACAGGTACACGCTCTCACACACAGGTACACGCTCTCACACACAGGTACACGCTCTCACTCACACACAGGTACACGCTCGCTCTCACACACAGGTACACGCTCGCTCTCACACACAGGTACACGCTCGCTCTCACACACAGGTACACGCTCGCTCTCACACACAGGTACACGCTCGCTCTCACACACAGGTACACGCTCGCTCTCACACACAGGTACACGCTCGCTCTCACACACAGGTACACGCTCGCTCTCACACACAGGTACACGCTCGCTCTCACACACAGGTACACGCTCGCTCTCACACACAGGTACACGCTCGCTCTCACACACAGGTACACGCTCGCTCTCACACACAGGTACACGCTCTCACTCACACACAGGTACACGCTCGCTCTCACACACAGGTACACGCTCGCTCTCACACACAGGTACACGCTCGCTCTCACACACAGGTACACGCTCGCTCTCACACACAGGTACACGCTCTCACTCACACACAGGTACACGCTCTCACTCACACACAGGTACACGCTCGCTCTCACACACAGGTACACGCTCTCACTCACACACAGGTACACGCTCGCTCTCACACACAGGTACACGCTCGCTCTCACACACAGGTACACGCTCGCTCTCACACACAGGTACACGCTCGCTCTCACACACAGGTACACGCTCGCTCTCACACACAGGTACACGCTCTCACTCACACACAGGTACACGCTCGCTCTCACACACAGGTACACGCTCGCTCTCACACACAGGTACACGCTCGCTCTCACACACAGGTACACGCTCGCTCTCACACACAGGTACACGCTCTCACTCACACACAGGTACACGCTCGCTCTCACACACAGGTACACGCTCGCTCTCACACACAGGTACACGCTCGCTCTCACACACAGGTACACGCTCTCTCACACACAGGTACACGCTCTCACACACAGGTACACGCTCTCACACACAGGTACACGCTCTCACACACAGTTACACGCTCTCACACACAGGTACACGCTCTCACACACAGGTACACGCTCTCACACACAGGTACACGCTCTCACACACAGGTACACGCTCTCACACACAGGTACACGCTCTCACACACAGGTACACGCTCTCACTCACACACAGGTACACGCTCTCACTCACACACAGGTACACGCTCTCACTCACACACAGGTACACGCTCTCACTCACACACAGGTACACGCTCTCACTCACACACAGGTACACGCTCTCACTCACACACAGGTACACGCTCTCACACACAGGTACACGCTCTCACACACAGGTACACGCTCTCACACACAGGTACACGCTCTCACTCACACACAGGTACACGCTCTCACTCACACACAGGTACACGCTCTCACTCACACACAGGTACACGCTCTCACTCACACACAGGTACACGCTCGCTCTCACACACAGGTACACGCTCGCTCTCACACACAGGTACACGCTCTCACACACAGGTACACGCTCTCACTCACACACAGGTACACGCTCGCTCTCACACACAGGTACACGCTCTCACACACAGGTACACGCTCTCACTCACACACAGGTACACGCTCGCTCTCACACACAGGTACACGCTCGCTCTCACACACAGGTACACGCTCGCTCTCACACACAGGTACACGCTCGCTCTCACACACAGGTACACGCTCTCACACACAGGTACACGCTCGCTCTCACACACAGGTACACGCTCGCTCTCACACACAGGTACACGCTCGCTCTCACACACAGGTACACGCTCGCTCTCACACACAGGTACACGCTCGCTCTCACACACAGGTACACGCTCGCTCTCACACACAGGTACACGCTCGCTCTCACACACAGGTACACGCTCGCTCTCACACACAGGTACACGCTCGCTCTCACACACAGGTACACGCTCGCTCTCACACACAGGTACACGCTCGCTCTCACACACAGGTACACGCTCTCACTCACACACAGGTACACGCTCTCACTCACACACAGGTACACGCTCTCACTCACACACAGGTACACGCTCGCTCTCACACACAGGTACACGCTCGCTCTCACACACAGGTACACGCTCTCACTCACACACAGGTACACGCTCTCACTCACACACAGGTACACGCTCGCTCTCACACACAGGTACACGCTCGCTCTCACACACAGGTACACGCTCGCTCTCACACACAGGTACACGCTCGCTCTCACACACAGGTACACGCTCGCTCTCACACACAGGTACACGCTCGCTCTCACACACAGGTACACGCTCGCTCTCACACACAGGTACACGCTCTCACTCACACACAGGTACACGCTCTCACTCACACACAGGTACACGCTCGCTCTCACACACAGGTACACGCTCTCACTCACACACAGGTACACGCTCTCACTCACACACAGGTACACGCTCGCTCTCACACACAGGTACACGCTCTCACACACAGGTACACGCTCTCACTCACACACAGGTACACGCTCGCTCTCACACACAGGTACACGCTCGCTCTCACACACAGGTACACGCTCGCTCTCACACACAGGTACACGCTCGCTCTCACACACAGGTACACGCTCGCTCTCACACACAGGTACACGCTCTCACTCACACACAGGTACACGCACGCTCTCACACACAGGTACACGCTCTCACACACAGGTACACGCTCTCACTCACACACAGGTACACGCTCTCACACACAGGTACACGCTCTCACACACAGGTACACGCTCTCACACACAGGTACACGCTCTCACTCACAGGTACACGCTCTCACTCACACACAGGTACACGCTCTCACACACAGGTACACGCTCGCTCTCACACACAGGTACACGCTCTCACTCACACACAGGTACACGCACGCTCTCACACACAGGTACACGCTCTCACACACACACAGGTACACGCTCGCTCTCACACACAGGTACACGCTCGCTCTCACACACAGGTACACGCTCGCTCTCACACACAGGTACACGCTCGCTCTCACACACAGGTACACGCTCGCTCTCACACACAGGTACACGCTCGCTCTCACACACAGGTACACGCTCTCACTCACACACAGGTACACGCACGCTCTCACACACAGGTACACGCTCTCACACACAGGTACACGCTCTCACTCACACACAGGTACACGCTCTCACTCACACACAGGTACACGCTCTCACACACAGGTACACGCTCTCACTCACAGGTACACGCTCTCACTCACACACAGGTACACGCTCTCACACACAGGTACACGCTCGCTCTCACACACAGGTACACGCTCGCTCTCACACACAGGTACACGCTCGCTCTCACACACAGGTACACGCTCGCTCTCACACACAGGTACACGCTCTCACTCACACACAGGTACACGCACGCTCTCACACACAGGTACACGCTCTCACACACAGGTACACGCTCTCACTCACACACAGGTACACGCTCTCACACACAGGTACACGCTCTCACACACAGGTACACGCTCTCACTCACAGGTACACGCTCTCACTCACACACAGGTACACGCTCTCACACACAGGTACACGCTCGCTCTCACACACAGGTACACGCTCTCACTCACACACAGGTACACGCACGCTCTCACACACAGGTACACGCTCTCACACACAGGTACACGCTCTCACTCACACACAGGTACACGCTCTCACACACAGGTACACGCTCTCACACACAGGTACACGCTCTCACACACAGGTACACGCTCTCACTCACAGGTACACGCTCTCACTCACACACAGGTACACGCTCTCACACACAGGTACACGCTCTCACTCACACACAGGTACACGCTCGCTCTCACACACAGGTACACGCTCGCTCTCACACACAGGTACACGCTCGCTCTCACACACAGGTACACGCTCGCTCTCACACACAGGTACACGCTCGCTCTCACACACAGGTACACGCTCGCTCTCACACACAGGTACACGCTCGCTCTCACACACAGGTACACGCTCGCTCTCACACACAGGTACACGCTCTCACTCACACACAGGTACACGCTCGCTCTCACACACAGGTACACGCTCGCTCTCACACACAGGTACACGCTCGCTCTCACACACAGGTACACGCTCTCACACACAGGTACACGCTCTCACACACAGGTACACGCTCTCACACACAGGTACACGCTCTCACTCACACACAGGTACACGCTCTCACACACAGGTACACGCTCTCACACACAGGTACACGCTCTCACTCACAGGTACACGCTCTCACTCACACACAGGTACACGCTCTCACACACAGGTACACGCTCTCACTCACACACAGGTACACGCTCTCACACACAGGTACACGCTCTCACACACAGGTACACGCTCTCACACACAGGTACACGCTCTCACACACAGGTACACGCTCTCACACACAGGTACACGCTCTCACTCACACACAGGTACACGCTCTCACTCACACACAGGTACACGCTCTCACTCACACACAGGTACACGCTCTCACACACAGGTACACGCTCTCACACACAGGTACACGCTCTCACACACAGGTACACGCTCTCACACACAGGTACACGCTCTCACACACAGGTACACGCTCTCACACACAGGTACACGCTCTCACTCACACACAGGTACACGCTCTCACTCACACACAGGTACACGCTCTCACTCACACACAGGTACACGCTCTCACTCACACACAGGTACACGCTCGCTCTCACACACAGGTACACGCTCTCACTCACACACAGGTACACGCTCGCTCTCACACACAGGTACACGCTCGCTCTCACACACAGGTACACGCTCGCTCTCACACACAGGTACACGCTCGCTCTCACACACAGGTACACGCTCGCTCTCACACACAGGTACACGCTCGCTCTCACACACAGGTACACGCTCGCTCTCACACACAGGTACACGCTCTCACTCACACACAGGTACACGCTCTCACTCACACACAGGTACACGCTCGCTCTCACACACAGGTACACGCTCGCTCTCACACACAGGTACACGCTCGCTCTCACACACAGGTACACGCTCGCTCTCACACACAGGTACACGCTCGCTCTCACACACAGGTACACGCTCGCTCTCACACACAGGTACACGCTCGCTCTCACACACAGGTACACGCTCGCTCTCACACACAGGTACACGCTCTCACTCACACACAGGTACACGCTCTCACTCACACACAGGTACACGCTCTCACTCACACACAGGTACACGCTCTCACTCACACACAGGTACACGCTCTCACTCACACACAGGTACACGCTCTCACTCACACACAGGTACACGCTCTCACTCACACACAGGTACACGCTCGCTCTCACACACAGGTACACGCTCGCTCTCACACACAGGTACACGCTCTCACTCACACACAGGTACACGCTCTCACTCACACACAGGTACACGCTCTCACTCACACACAGGTACACGCTCTCACTCACACACAGGTACACGCTCTCACTCACACACAGGTACACGCTCTCACTCACACACAGGTACATGCTCTCACACACGGGTACAAACACTCACACACGCTCTCACACACAGGTACACGCTCTCACACACAGGTACACGCTCTCACACACAGGTACACGCTCTCACTCACACACAGGTACACGCTCTCACTCACACACAGGTACACGCTCTCACTCACACACAGGTACACGCTCTCACTCACACACAGGTACACGCTCTCACTCACACACAGGTACACGCTCTCACACACACACAGGTACATGCTCTCACACACGGGTACAAACACTCACACACACTCTCACACACATTTCCTGTCTCGACTCTGGAAGGACGTCTCAAGACATTTGTCAGAATGTAAATTAGAAACAGGTGTGAAACTTATTTCACACATAACTTTACATATTCAGTTAATTAAACAGCCTATTCACGTTCTCAAAGTCCTAGTGTGTGTGTGTGTGTGTGTGTGTGTGTGTGTGTGTAGCCACAGAAAGGGAGTGACTGGCAGTTGGGAAGATGGCTGGAAAGGAAGGAGAAGGAGAACCAGATCCCTGGGAGCACATGTGACATCATCAAGCCGAACTCCCATGATTCCACAGGAAGGGTGGAGGCTGCAGGTCAGCAGGGTTGCTATAGTAACGCACCTGCCAGCGGACAGACTGTGGGAAACGCGTACACACGTGAGAATCTCCTGTCGGGAAGCACATGCGTGGAAACTTCCCAGTGTGCTGAAAATGCATCCGCATGCAGATCCAAACACACGAGAGAGAAAACGGCAGGTGACACAGAGCAGAAGACGACAACAACAACCACAACCACAACAACAATAACAACAGACGACAACAACATCGTCAGCAAACCGACAGACGGGAAGCAGCCGCTGCTGGTGAAGATACAGCTGAACCTGCTCTCCAGAATCCCTCAGGAGCCCAAAGCAGCCGGCCGCCGGACCAGCCTGACGTCCGGACGCAAGAGAGCCGTGAGCTGAACTCTCATCCTCTGCACTGTGATTGAGATGATCATCGGTCAGAGAGAGTTTGACCTCACTGAAGCTAAAGTAGCCTGTGCTAATACACCTGATTCACTCACATCTGACTGACCTGCAGAAACCAAGAGCAAACGCCTCACAACCACATGATTTAAAGTCCCTGCAGTCCGTCATTTCATCACTTAAAGCTCGTGTTTGATCACCAAAATGACACAAATCGCCTTTATTTATCAAGCTCCTGAAGTGCTTGTTAGGACGGGTTTTAAACATCAATGTGCCAGATGTGTGGCAAGGGGGCGTTCGGAGAGAGGGGTGAGATGTGCAAGAGGGGCAAGAGGTGCGAGAGGGGCGTGTGGCGAGAGGAGGGAGAAGTGCGAGAGGGGCAAGAGTGTTGTTTGGGTTTGGCGAGGGGGTGTTTAGTAAGTCTGCCACTAGGCACAAAGGGGCGTTTGTCGAGTCAGCCACTAGAGAGTGCCGTTTGGCGAGAAGTGCGAGAGGGGCGTTCGGCGAGGGGGGTGAGAGGTGCAAGAGGGGTGTGTGGCGAGAGTGCCGTTTGGGTTTGGCGAGGGGGCTTTCATCTCTGATTAATGAGCGAAACTGCCTCAGATTGACAGACTATAAAACATAGTTTTCTTATGACCTCAATTTTTGGTATACATTTAAAAAAAACAAAAACATTTCACAAGTATTTCCCGACGGATCTGATCGTTCTCTTGTTTATTTGTAGTCTTTGTTTGTGTGTAGTAGGAAGCCCCGCCCACACGTGACCTGATTCGTTACATGTTTGTGATGCAAGAAACACTGATTTCAAACCGCGTTTTTCAGTCTTTAGTTCAATGCAGTTTTCAGGAGGAATAATCAGGAATGGTGTGACTGAATTTGCATGTTTTGTCTGAAAGTAGATTTAAAAACAAACAACATAGATTTTCTTGAATATACATGTCTGTTTGCCTGCGTGTGTGTGTGTGTGTGTGTGTTTGCAGGTGGAAAGGAATGAAAAGTCTCCAAAGAAGAAACAGATACTGGATAAAGAGGGAAAACTGTCCTTCTCCTCTCAGCTCATCCTCCTCAAATCAGAGTGAGTCCCGTTGGAAACGTGCGTCATTCCTGAAGCTGAGTGGAAAGCACCTGAAAGTCCCTGTGTATCCTGATCACTCGCTCAGAACGTCTCCTGTTCCTTCAGAGCCGCAGACAGCAGCAACACAACGATGATGAAGAAGAAGAAGAGCACAAAACACGGCTCAGCTTTTCCTCAGGAGCCACGGCGAGACGCCGGACACAAGCGTCGGTCAGCGGCGGCTCCAGACAGCTGGCAGAGGAAAGCAGAGGCTCATGGGAAGGTACAGAAGATCATTTTCATCCTCATTTTCAAGTTGTTGTGGCTGATAAAGGACTGTTTTTATCAAGCAAAAATTCTGCAAGAGTCGCCCAATTCTCCTGGAGGAACCAGCAAGAGTTGGAGCGGGAGTCGGAGCGGGAGTCGGAGCGGGAGTCGGAGCGGGAGTCGGAGCGGGAGTCGGAGCGGGAGTCGGAGCGCTGCTGCCGCCCGACCGCAGGTCAGGCTCGTGTGTGTGTGTGTGTGTGTGTGTGTGTGTGTCAGGGCTGTACGGAGGGTTTGGTCTGATGTGACCAGGATGATCCTGAAATGTCTCCTCGCTGACCTCTGATTCCCAGGAAACGCTCTGTTGAAGATCATATGAAGGAAGCCAAAAAACTGAAGCACACAGCAGATGCTACGGTGTTTATGAAGCCTTTGATTTCCTGCCCTGACCCCTGACCCCTGACCGCAGTGTGTACGGTGAGTTCCACTCCTGCATCTGACGATGTTTGTTGATGTTCCTCAGCCGGATAAGACGGCTAAAGCGCTCTGCTATCTGGAGGCTGCGCTGGCGTTTGTGGAGAGCGCCGTCGCCATGGAGACGGAGCCGCAGACGCCCAAATCTGCTTACACCATGCTCTCCGAGACCCTGGACCTGATCCGGTGTGTGTTCGTTCCAGTGATGGGATGTTATAAATATGTTTTCTTTCTTCAGTTGTGGCTGAAATCATTGCAGAGGCTGAACGATCGATCCGTAGATCTCCGGGATGGGATGCAGGAGTTAGTGGAGGAGATGGGATGCAGGAGGAGAGTTAGGAGGAGATGGGATGCAGGAGGAGAGTTAGTGGAGGAGATGGGACGCAGGAGGAGAGTTAGAGGAGGAGATGGGACGCAGGAGGAGAGTTAGAGGAGGAGATGGGACGCAGGAGGAGAGTTAGAGGAGGAGATGGGACGCAGGAGGAGAGTTAGAGGAGGAGATGGGACGCAGGAGGAGAGTTAGAGGAGGAGATGGGACGCAGGAGGAGAGTTAGGAGGAGATGGGACGCAGGAGGAGAGTTAGAGGAGGAGATGGGATGCAGGAGGAGAGTTAGGAGGAGATGGGATGCAGGAGGAGAGTTAGAGGAGGAGATGGGACGCAGGAGGAGAGTTAGAGGAGGAGATGGGACGCAGGAGGAGAGTTAGGAGGAGATGGGACGCAGGAGGAGAGTTAGGAGGAGATGGGACGCAGGAGGAGAGTTAGTGGAGGAGATGGGACGCAGGAGGAGAGTTAGGAGGAGATGGGACGCAGGAGGAGAGTTAGAGGAGGAGATGGGACGCAGGAGTTAGTGGAGGAGATGGGACGCAGGAGGAGAGTTAGTGGAGGAGATGGGACGCAGGAGGAGAGTTAGGAGGAGATGGGACGCAGGAGGAGAGTTAGAGGAGGAGATGGGACGCAGGAGGAGAGTTAGTGGAGGAGATGGGACGCAGGAGGAGAGTTAGAGGAGGAGATGGGACGCAGGAGGAGAGTTAGTGGAGGAGATGGGACGCAGGAGGAGAGTTAGAGGAGGAGATGGGACGCAGGAGGAGAGTTAGGAGGAGATGGGACGCAGGAGGAGAGTTAGGAGGAGATGGGACGCAGGAGGAGAGTTAGTGGAGGAGATGGGACGCAGGAGGAGAGTTAGAGGAGGAGATGGGACGCAGGAGGAGAGTTAGTGGAGGAGATGGGACGCAGGAGGAGAGTTAGAGGAGGAGATGGGACGCAGGAGGAGAGTTAGAGGAGGAGATGGGACGCAGGAGGAGAGTTAGGAGGAGATGGGACGCAGGAGGAGAGTTAGGAGGAGATGGGACGCAGGAGGAGAGTTAGAGGAGGAGATGGGACGCAGGAGGAGAGTTAGAGGAGGAGATGGGACGCAGGAGGAGAGTTAGTGGAGGAGATGGGACGCAGGAGGAGAGTTAGAGGAGGAGATGGGACGCAGGAGGAGAGTTAGGAGGAGATGGGACGCAGGAGGAGAGTTAGAGGAGGAGATGGGACGCAGGAGGAGAGTTAGAGGAGGAGAGTTAGAGGAGGAGATGGGACGCAGGAGGAGAGTTAGAGGAGATGGGACGCAGGAGGAGAGTTAGTGGAGGAGATGGGACGCAGGAGGAGAGTTAGAGGAGGAGATGGGACGCAGGAGGAGAGTTAGAGGAGGAGATGGGACGCAGGAGGAGAGTTAGAGGAGGAGATGGGACGCAGGAGGAGAGTTAGAGGAGGAGAGTTAGAGGAGGAGATGGGACGCAGGAGGAGAGTTAGAGGAGGAGATGGGACGCAGGAGGAGAGTTAGGAGGAGATGGGACGCAGGAGGAGAGTTAGTGGAGGAGATGGGACGCAGGAGGAGAGTTAGTGGAGGAGATGGGACGCAGGAGGAGAGTTAGAGGAGGAGATGGGACGCAGGAGGAGAGTTAGAGGAGGAGATGGGACGCAGGAGGAGAGTTAGTGGAGGAGATGGGACGCAGGAGGAGAGTTAGAGGAGGAGATGGGACGCAGGAGGAGAGTTAGAGGAGGAGATGGGACGCAGGAGGAGAGTTAGTGGAGGAGATGGGACGCAGGAGGAGAGTTAGGAGGAGATGGGACGCAGGAGGAGAGTTAGAGGAGGAGATGGGACGCAGGAGGAGAGTTAGTGGAGGAGATGGGACGCAGGAGGAGAGTTAGAGGAGGAGATGGGACGCAGGAGGAGAGTTAGAGGAGGAGATGGGACGCAGGAGGAGAGTTAGTGGAGGAGATGGGACGCAGGAGGAGAGTTAGAGGAGATGGGACGCAGGAGGAGAGTTAGAGGAGGAGATGGGACGCAGGAGGAGAGTTAGAGGAGGAGATGGGACGCAGGAGGAGAGTTAGAGGAGGAGATGGGACGCAGGAGGAGAGTTAGTGGAGGAGATGGGACGCAGGAGGAGAGTTAGAGGAGGAGATGGGACGCAGGAGGAGAGTTAGAGGAGGAGATGGGACGCAGGAGGAGAGTTAGTGGAGGAGATGGGACGCAGGAGGAGAGTTAGAGGAGGAGAGTTAGAGGAGGAGATGGGACGCAGGAGGAGAGTTAGTGGAGGAGATGGGACGCAGGAGGAGAGTTAGAGGAGGAGAGTTAGAGGAGGAGATGGGACGCAGGAGGAGAGTTAGAGGAGGAGATGGGACGCAGGAGGAGAGTTAGGAGGAGATGGGACGCAGGAGGAGAGTTAGTGGAGGAGATGGGACGCAGGAGGAGAGTTAGTGGAGGAGATGGGACGCAGGAGGAGAGTTAGAGGAGGAGATGGGACGCAGGAGGAGAGTTAGTGGAGGAGATGGGACGCAGGAGGAGAGTTAGTGGAGGAGATGGGACGCAGGAGGAGAGTTAGTGGAGGAGATGGGACGCAGGAGTTAGTGGAGGAGATGGGACGCAGGAGGAGAGTTAGGAGGAGATGGGACGCAGGAGGAGAGTTAGAGGAGGAGATGGGACGCAGGAGGAGAGTTAGAGGAGGAGATGGGACGCAGGAGGAGAGTTAGAGGAGGAGATGGGACGCAGGAGGAGAGTTAGAGGAGGAGATGGGACGCAGGAGGAGAGTTAGAGGAGGAGATGGGACG
>JAWRVZ010000615.1:57500-70000 GCA_037043235.1 Rhodeus uyekii
GTGAGTGTTTGGCTGTGTGATGCGTCCTGACGCTATAGACTCTGCTGTGCGTGTGTGTTGAGTGAGTGTTTGGCTGAGTGATGCGTCCTGACGCTATAGACTCTGCTGTGCGTGTGTGTTGAGTGAGTGTTTGGCTGTGTGATGCGTCCTGATGCTATAGACTCTGCTGTACGTGTGCGTTGAGTGAGTGTTTGGCTGAGTGATGCGTCCTGACGCTATAGACTCTGCTGTGCGTGTGTGTTGAGTGAGTGTTTGGCTGAGTGATGCGTCCTGACGCTATAGACTCTGCTGTACGTGTGCGTTGACTGAGTGTTTGGCTCTGTGATGCGTCCTGACGCTATAGAATCTGCTGTGCGTGTTTGTTGAGTGAGTGTTTGGCTGTGTGATGCGTCCTGACGCTATAGATTCTGCTGTGCGTGTGTGTTGAGTGAGTGTTTGGCTGTGTGATGCGTCCTGACGCTATAGACTCTGCTGTGCGTGTGTGTTGAGTGAGTGTTTGGCTGTGTGATGCGTCCTGACGCTATAGACTCTGCTGTGCGTGTGCGTTGAGTGAGTGTTTGGCTGAGTGATGCGTCCTGACGCTATAGACTCTGCTGTGCGTGTGTGTTGAGTGAGTGTTTGGCTGCGTGATGCGTCCTGACGCTATAGACCAGGGGTCGGGAACCTATGGCTCTTTTGATGCCATCATATGGCTCTTTTGACGCCACCCGCCCCTCCCCTCCGCACCCCGTTGACAGACCGATCGCTCCACTACTTCCGCGTTCGGAGGACAGGCAGATCGCGCCGCCGCACTCTGAATCCCCCCCCCCCCCCCCCCCCCCCGTCAACAGATCGATCGACAGGACTATGGCTCTACACAGCTTCATGTTCAAAAAAAAATGTGGGTATATGGCTCTCTCAGACAAAAAAGGTTCCCGACCCCTGCTATAGACTCTGCTGTATGTGTGCGTTGAGTGAGTGTTTGGCTGAGTGATGCGTCCTGACGCTATAGACTCTGCTGTGCGTGTGCGTTGAGTGAGTGTTTGGCTGCGTGATGCGTCCTGATGCTATAGACCAGGGGTGGCCAACCAGCGGCTCGCGAGCCGCATGCGGCTCTTTGACTGCTCTTTTGCGGCTCTCATCCGGCCAGCGGAGACCTTTTTGTCTACGGAAAAAATACCATAAATTTACATGTATCCTGCCAAGATCAGCCGCCGCTCACGTGGACATGATGTTTTTACCGAATTCAAATAGAGGCGCGCAGAAGCGCGTTCCCTTTCGAGAGTGGGAACGAGATGTTTAATGAAATGCATTTGGGAACTCCTCCCCTTCACGTCATTTCTGAAACCTTATGGATAACAGCAGTTGACAACTGGCCAATCGTAGCGCGATGCAGATCTGGCTGCCAGACGGTATAAATATCATTTCCTTCATACTTCTCTAAACGGAATATGATAAAATAACAGAGGTTACGATAGTAACCGGAGACGTTTTCCAACCGATCACTACATTACCAAACCGTTGCTTACTTTTTATACTTCCGGTCACCGTCAATGAGATGATATACCGTTTTTTCCCGCATATATAATTCACAGACGCATTCTCTCAGTATGCTTATATAGCTCGCGGGTGTCATAAGTAAAATGTATAAAGTTTTTATTTATAAACATATAAAATGTGTGATATATGTGCGAGACCTTTCTAATGTCAAAACCCCATCAACAACTTTTTATGCGGCTCTCCGCAGTCATGAGCTTTATTTTGTGGCTCATCATGCTGAACAGGTTGGCCACCCCTGCTATAGACTCTGCTGTACGTGTGCGTTGAGTGAGTGTTTGGCTGTGTGATGCGTCCTGACGCTATAGACTCTGCTGTACGTGTGTGTTGAGTGAGTGTTTGGCTGTGTGATGCATCCTGATGCTATAGACTCTGCTGTACGTGTGCGTTGAGTGAGTGTTTGGCTGTGTGATGCATCCTGATGCTATAGACTCTGCTGTACGTGTGTGTTGAGTGAGTGTTTGGCTGTGTGATGCATCCTGATGCTATAGACTCTGCTGTACGTGTGTGTTGAGTGAGTGTTTGGCTGTGTGATGCATCCTGATGCTATAGACTCTGCTGTACGTGTGTGTTGAGTGAGTGTTTGGCTGTGTGATGCATCCTGATGCTATAGAATCTGCTGTACGTGTGCGTTGAGTGAGTGTTTGGCTGAGTGATGCGTCCTGACGCTATAGACTCTGCTGTGCGTGTGTGTTGAGTGAGTGTTTGGCTGAGTGATGCGTCCTGACGCTATAGACTCTGCTGTACGTGTGCGTTGACTGAGTGTTTGGCTCTGTGATGCGTCCTGACGCTATAGAATCTGCTGTGCGTGTTTGTTGAGTGAGTGTTTGGCTGTGTGATGCGTCCTGACGCTATAGATTCTGCTGTGCGTGTGTGTTGAGTGAGTGTTTGGCTGTGTGATGCGTCCTGACGCTATAGACTCTGCTGTGCGTGTGTGTTGAGTGAGTGTTTGGCTGTGTGATGCGTCCTGACGCTATAGACTCTGCTGTGCGTGTGCGTTGAGTGAGTGTTTGGCTGAGTGATGCGTCCTGACGCTATAGACTCTGCTGTGCGTGTGTGTTGAGTGAGTGTTTGGCTGCGTGATGCGTCCTGACGCTATAGACCAGGGGTCGGGAACCTATGGCTCTTTTGATGCCATCATATGGCTCTTTTGACGCCACCGCCCCTCCCCTCCGCACCCCGTTGACAGACCGATCGCTCCACTACTTCCGCGTTCGGAGGACAGGCAGATCGCGCCGCCGCACTCTGAATCCCCCCCCCCCCCCCCCCCCCCCCGTCAACAGATCGATCGACAGGACTATGGCTCTACACAGCTTCATGTTCAAAAAAAAATGTGGGTATATGGCTCTCTCAGACAAAAAAGGTTCCCGACCCCTGCTATAGACTCTGCTGTATGTGTGCGTTGAGTGAGTGTTTGGCTGAGTGATGCGTCCTGACGCTATAGACTCTGCTGTGCGTGTGCGTTGAGTGAGTGTTTGGCTGCGTGATGCGTCCTGATGATATAGACCAGGGGTGGCCAACCAGCGGCTCGCGAGCCGCATGCGGCTCTTTGACTGCTCTTTTGCGGCTCTCATCCGGCCAGCGGAGACCTTTTTGTCTACGGAAAAAATACCATAAATTTACATGTATCCTGCCAAGATCAGCCGCCGCTCACGTGGACATGATGTTTTTACCGAATTCAAATAGAGGCGCGCAGAAGCGCGTTCCCTTTCGAGAGTGGGAACGAGATGTTTAATGAAATGCATTTGGGAACTCCTCCCCTTCACGTCATTTCTGAAACCTTATGGATAACAGCAGTTGACAACTGGCCAATCGTAGCGCGATGCAGATCTGGCTGCCAGACGGTATAAATATCATTTCCTTCATACTTCTCTAAACGGAATATGATAAAATAACAGAGGTTACGATAGTAACCGGAGACGTTTTCCAACCGATCACTACATTACCAAACCGTTGCTTACTTTTTATACTTCCGGTCACCGTCAATGAGATGATATACCGTTTTTTCCCGCATATATAATTCACAGACGCATTCTCTCAGTATGCTTATATAGCTCGCGGGTGTCATAAGTAAAATGTATAAAGTTTTTATTTATAAACATATAAAATGTGTGATATATGTGCGAGACCTTTCTAATGTCAAAACCCCATCAACAACTTTTTATGCGGCTCTCCGCAGTCATGAGCTTTATTTTGTGGCTCATCATGCTGAACAGGTTGGCCACCCCTGCTATAGACTCTGCTGTACGTGTGCGTTGAGTGAGTGTTTGGCTGTGTGATGCGTCCTGACGCTATAGACTCTGCTGTACGTGTGTGTTGAGTGAGTGTTTGGCTGTGTGATGCATCCTGATGCTATAGACTCTGCTGTACGTGTGCGTTGAGTGAGTGTTTGGCTGTGTGATGCATCCTGATGCTATAGACTCTGCTGTACGTGTGTGTTGAGTGAGTGTTTGGCTGTGTGATGCATCCTGATGCTATAGACTCTGCTGTACGTGTGTGTTGAGTGAGTGTTTGGCTGTGTGATGCATCCTGATGCTATAGACTCTGCTGTACGTGTGTGTTGAGTGAGTGTTTGGCTGTGTGATGCATCCTGATGCTATAGAATCTGCTGTACGTGTGCGTTGAGTGAGTGTTTGGCTGAGTGATGCGTCCTGACGCTATAGACTCTGCTGTGCGTGTGTGTTGAGTGAGTGTTTGGCTGAGTGATGCGTCCTGACGCTATAGACTCTGCTGTACGTGTGCGTTGACTGAGTGTTTGGCTCTGTGATGCGTCCTGACGCTATAGAATCTGCTGTGCGTGTTTGTTGAGTGAGTGTTTGGCTGTGTGATGCGTCCTGACGCTATAGATTCTGCTGTGCGTGTGTGTTGAGTGAGTGTTTGGCTGTGTGATGCGTCCTGACGCTATAGACTCTGCTGTGCGTGTGTGTTGAGTGAGTGTTTGGCTGTGTGATGCGTCCTGACGCTATAGACTCTGCTGTGCGTGTGCGTTGAGTGAGTGTTTGGCTGAGTGATGCGTCCTGACGCTATAGACTCTGCTGTGCGTGTGCGTTGAGTGAGTGTTTGGCTGAGTGATGCGTCCTGACGCTATAGACTCTGCTGTGCGTGTGCGTTTGATAAATAATTCACTGTGGATCTAAACATCTGCATTGATTTTATTCTCTTAGATTTTTAGGAAATATTGGGCAAAGCGGTAGGCAAGTACTGAATAATCAAACCAGCTTACAACAAATGACACAAACCTATGAATAAACCTTCATGTTCATCAACATACAGGGAAAGTTTATGCAGTTGGTGGCCATGACGGCAATGAGCACCTGGGGAACATGGAGATGTTCGATCCTCTCACCAACAAGTGGATGATGAAAGCGTCCATGAACACAAAACGGTGAGACAAACTGACCTAATGTTCTGCACGAATACTATTCCTGAAATGTATAAATCCCTTTTATATTTTATGTTTATAGTTATAGTGTGATTCTTGTGCTGATCTTTAAATGTGTGTTACGCTGGGTGTGTGGATGGTGTGTAATGGAGCTGTGTTTGATCAGGAGGGGGATTGCGCTGGCCGCTCTCGGCGGTCCCATCTATGCCATCGGGGGTCTGGATGATAACTCCTGCTTCAGTGATGTGGAGCGTTACGACATTGAGTCGGACCGCTGGAGCGCCGTCGCCCCGATGAACACGCCCAGAGGAGGCGTGGGTTCTGTGGCGCTCGGGGTACGACAGAATCCACTCGATAAGACTCAAAGATTCATTGCACACTATATACAACTTCATGGGTATAACGGAAGGTTTGTCAGTGATCTGGTGCTTTGACGAGTGATTGACGGCTTCAGTGATTATAAAGGCACCTCTCTCTGTTTGAATGAAGATTTTATTTCTCATGCTGTTAGACGCTGGATTGAGTAACCATAGAAATGGACAGGACAAAAAATATTATACTGAATGTCACAATAGTTCTGTGCGTTAAAGCCTTGTAGTGTTAATGCAAACTAATACTCTCTGTTCTTATAATACTTTGTTGTTGGATCACCTTTGTGTAGCAAAATTGCACTTTGTATAATTTTCTTAATGCCTTACGTTAGTGAGTGTTAGTGTCAGCGGTGTAACCCATTGCAGTGTAATGTGTGGTTAGGGTCAGCGGTGTAATGTGTGGTTAGGGTCAGCGCTGTAACGCGCTGTAATGTGTGGTTAGGGTCAGCGCTGTAATGTGTGGTTAGGGTCAGCGGTGTAACGCGCTGTAATGTGTGGTTAGGGTGAGCGCTGTAATGTGTGGTTAGGGTGAGCGCTGTAATGTGTGGTTAGGGTCAGCGCTGTAATGTGTGGTTAGGGTCAGCGCTGTAATGTGTGGTTAGGGTCAGCGCTGTAATGTGTGGTTAGGGTCAGCGCTGTAATGTGTGGTTAGGGTCAGCGGTGTAACGCGCTGTAATGTGTGGTTAGGGTCAGCGCTGTAATGTGTGGTTAGGGTCAGCGCTGTAATGTGTGGTTAGGGTCAGCGGTGTAACGTGTGGTTAGGGTCAGCGCTGTAATGTGTCGTTAGGGTCAGCGGTGTAACGTGTGGTTAGGGTCAGCGCTGTAATGTGTGGTTAGGGTGAGCGCTGTAATGTGTGGTTAGGGTCAGCGGTGTAATGTGTGGTTAGGGTCAGCGCTGTAATGTGTGGTTAGGGTGAGCGCTGTAATGTGTGGTTAGGGTCAGCGGTGTAACGTGTGGTTAGGGTCAGCGCTGTAATGTGTGGTTAGGGTCAGCGGTGTAACGCGCTGTAATGTGTGGTTAGGGTCAGCGGTGTAACGTGTGGTTAGTGTCAGCGGTGTAATGTGTGGTTAGGGTCAGCGGTGTAATGTGTGGTTAGGGTCAGCGGTGTAACGTGTGGTTAGGGTCAGCGCTGTAATGTGTGGTTAGGGTCAGCGGTGTAACGCGCTGTAATGTGTCGTTAGGGTCAGCGGTGTAATGTGTCGTTAGGGTCAGCGGTGTAACGCGCTGTAATGTGTCGTTAGGGTCAGCGGTGTAACGTGTGGTTAGGGTCAGCGGTGTAATGTGTGGTTAGGGTCAGCGGTGTAATGTGTGGTTAGGGTCAGCGGTGTAATGTGTGGTTAGGGTCAGCGGTGTAATGTGTGGTTAGGGTCAGCGGTGTAACGTGTGGTTAGGGTCAGCGCTGTAATGTGTCGTTAGGGTCAGCGGTGTAACGCGCTGTAATGTGTCGTTAGGGTCAACGGTGTAACGTGTGGTTAGGGTCAGCGGTGTAATGTGTCGTTAGGGTCAGCGGTGTAACGCGCTGTAATGTGTCGTTAGGGTCAGCGGTGTAATGTGTCGTTAGGGTCAGCGGTGTAACGCGCTGTAATGTGTCGTTAGGGTCAGCGGTGTAATGTGTCGTTAGGGTCAGCGGTGTAATGTGTCGTTAGGGTCAGCGGTGTAACGCGCTGTAATGTGTCGTTAGGGTCATGTGTACGCTGTCGGGGGGAATGACGGCGTGGCTTCACTGTCTAGCGTGGAGCGGTTCGACCCTCATCTGAACAAATGGACAGATGTGCGAGAGATGGGGCAGCGGCGCGCCGGAAACGGAGTCAGTGAACTGAACGGATGCCTCTATGTTGTTGGTAAAGATCAGAATTTGTATTTATTCTTCTCAGTTTTACACGTGACCTGAACAGAAACGCAGACTGAGTTCCGATGGATGTTTGTGTTTGTCTGAAGGGGGTTTTGACGATAATTCTCCGCTGAGCTCCGTCGAGCGCTTCGACCCCAGGATGAACCGCTGGGAGTATGTGGCGGAGTTGACCACACCGAGGGGCGGAGTCGGTGTTGCCACGGTGATGGGGCGTGTCTTTGCAGTCGGAGGGCACAACGGAAATATCTACCTGAACACAGTGGAGGCCTTCGATCCCCGGATGAACAGGTGAGATATAAAGCTGGAACGATCAGAAGATTTTTGTGGTTTTTTTCATGTAGAATCAGCTGGAGAGAGTGTGTGTGTGTGTGCGCCTCAGATGGGAGCTGGTGGGCTCCGTGTCTCACTGTCGGGCTGGTGCCGGAGTCGCCGTCTGCTCCACTCACATCAGTCAGATCCGGGACGTCGGCCAGGGCTCCAGTAACGTCGCTGACTGCATGTAGCCGCACAACTCTCCCCAAACTCGCTCCTTCAGCTTCTCTGAGGCCCTCCAATCAGGTTTCTGGCTTCATGACGAGAGTCGTTGTGTTTTTGCTTTGGTTTTGTCAGTGGAAAGTGTTTTTTCCTTTGAAAACGGCATCTGATGTTTGTGCTGAACTTATTTTCTCTCTTTTAGACACGTTTAAATCTTCAGTGTTGTGGTTCTGTTCTCTGAATATCCATGACATGAAATCAGCGAGCAGCAGTTTTGTGGCAGAAAGACGTCAGATAATTGTAAATGCACAAGTTTAATAACCACTATTTTTGACTTCAGGACCCAAAGAACGATCAGAAAGAGATTGTTCTGTTTGTTTGCGTGCGCACAATCATGAGATGGCGCTCAGAACACGGTAAGCTCATGAACCCACGTCTGACCCGGAGTGAGATCTGGACTGATCTGTGCCGATCGCTTGGGCTCGTGCTTCTCACTGCCGGAAGAGACGCTCAGAGACGCTTTTACACGTTTCCCTTGTTTCTTACACGTGTAAAGCTTTTTCTGGATTGGTTTCATCTTTATGCATGATTTATTTTGCCGTGAAAACAATGATTGTGTTTTGAAGCAGATCAGTTACACAATGAGGACAATGAGTTTTTTTGTATACATGTAGAAAGTTTTTGTTTTATTTGAAAATATTTATTTTGTCTGCTTATTGGTTGTTACAGCGATGTGGCGTAGGAAACATCAGATTATATTTAAGAACTGCTGTTAAAATGTTAATATTGTTGATGTTTGACGTTATTGTGGTGTTGCAGATGTTGAACATGTTGCATTTTGATGTGTAACTGATATGATATAGTGTCACATCTGCGCTGATTCACTGCGTTTCTGTTCCAGTGCAGTGAATCTGATATTTATCTTGAGACATGAATGACACTTTAAAGCGATTCATATTCGTAAATTTACTGTTTAGCTCAATATCCATTTATTTATTTAAATAATTTTCCTTTTGTGACTTTTTGTGTTTGTAACAATTAAATAAAATGCAGAACTAAAATCTTCTTTTACTGTTTTCTGTGTTTCATTATTCATTAGAAGCTCCTGTTTGTCAAAAGTGGGTTAACCAGCATCAAAGAGATTTTCGTGTCATTTGAATGTGCTGCATTTGATACTTTCCCACAAAATTATTTTGAACAGACTGGAAAACTCATGTGCATTAGTGGAATTGCATTGGCATGATTATAATTGCACTTATCTGACTGTTATCGGTTAGTATCAGTAAATGAGGAGATGTCAATCACATCAATCACGGGTTCAGTATGGAGTTCCTCAAGGTTCAGTATTACATTTACTCATTTAGCGGATCCTTTTGACTTGCAAAAGCTTGTAAATGACTTCCAATTTGAGGAGTAGAGAAGCGATTTGTCCAAAGGATACAAAAACACATAAGAGCGCTTACGATACAAAGTTTCAAACATTCTGAACACAAGTAGCACAAGCATGGGGATAGAGGAAGGAAGAGGAGTATTTGTTTTTATATGAGTGATGTGTGTGTGTGTGTGTGTGTGTGTGTGTGTGTCATGTTAGGTGCTCATGGAAGAGATGCGTTTTTATTAGTCTTTTAAACTTCGACAGGGAATCTGCATCCGGATGAGGGCAGGGAGATCGTTCCACCAGCCAGGGGTGCTGAATGAAAATGTTCTTGTGATCGTTCTTTTGCCTCTCTGTGATGAACCACGAGTCGCCGCTCGTTGATCGATCGAAGGTTTCTGGTCGGTGTGTAGATCTGTAGCAATGAGTGGAAGTATGAAGGTGCGAGTTTGTGTTAGTTCTGTAAACAAGAGTCAGTGCTTTGAGTTTGATGCGAGCTGAGAGAGGGAGCCAGTGTAGTGAGATGAAGAGTGGAGTGACATGAGTCCTTTTCGGTTGGTTGAAGACCAGACGAGCTGCAGGTTCTGGATCAGTTGCAGGGGTTTGATTGCACTTGCAGGAAGCCCAACCAGAAGAGCGTTGAAGTAGTCCAGTCTGGAAATGAGCATGGCCTGCACCAGAAGTTGTGTAGCTTGCTCAGTTAGGAATGGCCTGATCCTCCTGATGTTGTACAGTGCAAACCTGCATGATCGAGCCGTCTTTGCAATGTGGTCCTTGAAGGTCAGCTGGTCCTCAAAGATCACTCCAAGATTTCTGGCAGACTTTGAAGGGGTAATCGTGGTCGTTGGATCGGCAGGAAAGACTAAAAGCTCCGTCTTTGCCAGGTTGAGCTGCAGATGATGCTCTTTCATCCATGTCGAGATGTCCGCTAGGCAGCTTGTGATTCTCGCAGCCACCGTTGGATCATCTTGTTGAAATGATATGTAGAGCTGAGTGTCATCTGCGTAGCAGTGATAGGAGAAGCCGTGTGCCTCTATGATGGGACCCAGTGATGTGGTGTAGATGGAGAAGAGAAGCGGTCCAAGAACTGAGCCCTGTGGAACATCGGTGATCAGTTGACAGTCTTTGGAGACCTCCCCGCACCATGCCCCCCTGAAGGACCCATCCGTGAGATAGGATTCAAACCACTGAAGGGGAGTTCCGGTGATGCCCAGTGACGAGAGGGAAGATGAAAGGATTTGGTGATTAACAGTGTCAAAGGCAGCAGAAAGATCTAAAAGCTGAGTATCATCAGGACCGTTGCTTTTCCCTGTTCCTGCTTCCTTTGGGAGAAATCATTAGGAATGATGGCATTACTTTCACTGTTACGCTGATGATACTGATGATGCTCTATATTCCTTCGTCCTGATGAAACAAACCAATTCACTAAATTAACAGAATGCAGAACTGATTAGTAATTTCCTGCTACTGAAAAACAGAGATTGTAACTATTGTAGCAAAATCCTCTGCACATAATAACTCTATAATCTTGCTAATTGCTAACAAAAAATTAAATGGTTTTGCTCTGAACGTATTATAGTCCTTCAGTCTATTTATCTCCTAAACTCTGGAACAGAAAAACTCTGCCCGTTTAAATCTGGGTTAAACACTGGCTTGTTTTTTGGAGGATAAACTGAGTTTCTCCCGAGGGATTTCCTCTGGTTTGTTCAGTCTGAGACTCGTAACGCTCATCAGTACGAATGATCCGACGGATCCGAGCTGATGATGTCATCATGGTTTCCTGCAGAGATGAAATGAACGAATGTGATAATGGATGAAACTGAACTCTTGCAGGAGGAATGATGAATGTGAATATAATAATGTAAATGTTTATTTGCAAGCTTTCCTGTAACAGATTATCTAACTTCAACCACATGTCCATGTTTACAGAGTCCAGTAATTCACATTTTAGTTTTCTATTCACTACTTTTTATTGTTTTCTGACAATTTTTCAGCTATAAAAAGTTAAAGAGTAACACAAAAGATTTGATCCGAACTATACTGTGCTAAAATATGTGCTGTTGTAAGGATTATGAAAGAACCTGTGGACTTTGAAGTTTCTGTATTTTTACGATGACAAAGGAAACCGAATGAATGAATGTGTGAAGCTTCATCAACTCGATTGTGTTGCTGATGGAAATGTTTGTAATTAGTTTTTCTGCCTGGATCCAGATCTGTCGTTAGAATGAGCTTTTGTTGGATTCGACGTTACTGTCATTAATTCCTGACCAACACACTCTTTCCCTCCATTAGTGCTTAAAAAACACATCTGGATCTACAATTACTCTGCCAACTATTGTGTGTGTGTGTGTGTGTGAGTGTGTGTGTGTGAGAGAGAGAGAGAGAGAGAGAGAGAGAGAGAGAGTGTATGTATGTGAGTGTGAGTGAGTGTGTTTATGTGAGTGCGTATGTGAGTGTGTGTGTGAGTGTATGATTGAGTGTGTGTTTATGTAAGTGTGTTTGAGTGTGTGTGTGTGTGAGAGTGTATGAGTGAGTGAGTGTGTGTGTGAGAGTGTATGATTGAGTGTGTTTGTGTGTGTGTGAGTGAGTGTGTTTATGTGAGTGCGTATGTGAGTGTGTGTGTGAGTGTATGATTGAGTGTGTGTTTATGTAAGTGTGTTTGAGTGTGTGTGTGTGTGAGAGTGTATGAGTGAGTGAGTGTGTGTGTGTGTGAGAGTGTATGATTGAGTGTGTTTGTGTGTGTGTGTGTGTGAGTGCGAGTGAGTGTGTTTATGTGAGTGCGTATGTGAGTGTGTGTGTGTGTGTGAGAGTGTATGATTGAGTGTGTTTGTGTGTGTGTGTGTGTGAGTGCGAGTGAGTGTGTGTGTGAGTGTATGATTGAGTGTGTGTTTATGTAAGTGTGTTTGTGTGTGTGTGTGAGAGTGTATGAGTGAGTGAGTGAGTGTGTGTGTGTGTGTGTGTGTGTGTATGATTGAGTGCGTTTGTGTGTGTGTGTGAGTGAGTGTGTTTATGTGAGTGCGTATGTGAGTGTGTGTGTGAGTGTATGATTGAGTGTGTGTTTATGTAAGTGTGTTTGAGTGTGTGTGTGTGTGAGAGTGTATGAGTGAGTGAGTGTGTGTGTGTGTGAGAGTGTATGATTGAGTGTGTTTGTGTGTGTGTGTGTGTGAGTGCGAGTGAGTGTGTTTATGTGAGTGCGTATGTGAGTGTGTGTGTGTGTGTGAGAGTGTATGATTGAGTGTGTTTGTGTGTGTGTGTGTGTGAGTGCGAGTGAGTGTGTGTGTGAGTGTATGATTGAGTGTGTGTTTATGTAAGTGTGTTTGTGTGTGTGTGTGAGAGTGTATGAGTGAGTGAGTGAGTGTGTGTGTGTGTGTGTGTGTGTGTATGATTGAGTGCGTTTGTGTGTGTGTGTGAGTGCGAGTGAGTGTGTGTGTGATCTGAGCATGATGGTCTGTCTTTTAGAGGTCAGGAATCACCGTTAGATTCTCAGACTCTAGATTTCCTCTCGGCTT
>JAWRVZ010000615.1:75000-130981 GCA_037043235.1 Rhodeus uyekii
TCATCTGATCCGGATCCGGCTGGCTACGGTAACCTCGGGATAAACAGAGACTAATATCAGTATAGATTCTTCTTATGATGTAACGATGTTAATTCATCAGGTGTTATGGGAATGTTCCCGGTTCCTGCTGAACTAAATTATGCATAACAATCATCTTACATGATTAAAGTTATAGAAATTTATAATGTGTGTGTGTGTGTGTGTGTGTTTGGCAGGATGAAGAGATGTGTTTTTACTCTAGATTTAAACTGATAGAGTGTGTCGGATTCCCGAACTGTAATAGGAAAACTGTTCCAGAGTTTAGAAGTTCAATAGCAAAAGGATTGACCGCCAGCAGTTGACTTTGATATTCTAGGTATTATCACCTGAACAGAATTATGGGATGGCAATAGACGTGAAGGACAATAATGTGTTAAGTGATCAAGTTCTGGGGAGGAAACCATTTAATGCTTTGTAAGTAATTGGCAAGATTTTAAAATGTATTGTGTGTTTATTAGGAATCAATGCAGTGCTGGAACCGGATAATATGCTCACACTTCCTGCTTCTAGTAAGAACTGGAGCAGGTGGAGTTTGTTTATTAAGCGGCAGATCAACCACTCAGTACAGCATCACAATCATCCAGCCTTCAGATCATGACAGGAAATCCCTTCTGTGAATTGCAGGTATTGGAAGGAGGGTCAGCCGGACAACTGGGCAAATAATGAGGATTGTGGGCAAGTTCTGGGTGCCAATGAAGGCAGATGGAATGATGAAACCTGCTCAGCCAGACGGCAGTATATCTGTAAACGGTCAAACCGTACGTGTTTTTCAACTTCACACATCACTTGTGTGTGTGTGTATATATATATGTAAGGTTTGTGTGTAAGGTGTTTTCCTGTTCTCCAGCTAACCCTGCTCCGCTCTGTGACACGGCAAACGGCTGGCAGCCCTTCGGCTCAAACTGCTACAAGCGAAGGGCTAGCGTTCGGAAGAGCTGGACGGCGGCTCGCAGTGACTGTGTCAGAGAGGGAGGAGACTTGGTGTCCATCACATCAGCCGAAGAGGAGCAGTACGTCACCAGCCGTCTGGACACGTCCGCCTTTGACCTCTGGATTGGGTTTTCCACAATGGTGAGAATCATCAGTGTCAGATCTGAGATCAGCCACCTCAAAGTCTTTCACGATATTTGTTGAACAATTTGTTAATTAACAACAGACAGTAAAGAGCCTGACCAATTGTCTTTAATTTAGTTCATTTCTATCTTTTAGTCTATAAAATTAACTGTCAGGGCAAGAGCCATGCGTTCTGTCATGTGCATCATGTGGTGCAGCGCCACAATCACCTCCTCCTTTTCACAGAAATGCACAACTTTATCCTGTCAAATTCAACCAAACGCCACGACTTTTAGCTGGTCTGATGCGAGTTCTTCCACGTACCTGAACTGGCCGACGGGACAACCTGATCTCACGTAAGACCACTGTCACACTGTTACGGCACTCATGACTGTCTGGAGAGTCTATAGCAGTGGTTCCCAACCGGTGTGCCGCGGCACTAAGGGGTGCCGTGAGATCTTTTGAGGGTGCCGCCAAAATTTCGGAGAAAAAAAAAAAAAAAAAAAAAAAATCGCACTAACGTCATTCTCTCTTGGCGGGAGAGGGAGAGGGAGAGGGAGGGGACTACCGAGATAGCGGAGATAGCGGAGATAACCCCCCCCCCCCCCGTCAACAGGAACTTTTGAAAGGCTTTCAAAGGGTGCCTCGAACAAGAAAAGGTTGGGAACCACTGGTCTATAGTGTAACAAAGCATTGAAGTGTCGACCTGTGTGATAACTGCCCTAAAACTTCCCCTGTTGGATCTAGTGACAAAGCGAACGGCGTGTGCACTGCTATGATAAAAGAATCAGGAGAGGATTATGGGAAATGGAGAACACACGTCTGCCGCTATGAACGACCTTACATGTGCAAGAGAGCTTTGAATAGTAAGAAGTTGTTTTTTCCCTGTGTTTGTGCATTGACAAAGCATTTCACTCGACTCTGTTATTAATGTTACATCTGTCTTAAACTGTTCTGGCTTCAGTGACATGCTCTTCTGTTTCTGTCTCTCCAGCCATTTGTCCTCCTGGATGGTTGAGTTTCTCAGGAAACTGTTATTGGCTGGTCAGTAACCAGAATCTCTTGACCAGCTGGTATCTGGCTCAGACCAAGTGCTTTGACATGGGGGCAAACCTAGTGACCATCAAAAAGTGAGAATACTGACGAAAGTTTAAGGGAGAGTCGCGTGGATTGTAATGAGTCACATGTTTTGCTCATTTTCTGTGCTTGTTTTCGATCTCTAGTGAAGCGGAGCAGTTCTTCATTAATGCGCAGTTGCCTGATTTTCACCAGGTAGATTTACCTGATCTGTGGATTGGGATTTCAGGTGAGTGATGCATAAAATACAAGATTTTACCCCAAGCTTTATCAAAATTAAGCTCTTCAAATGCTTCCATAGGAGAAAGAAAACACTTTTGAACTTCAGTTTTAAAATATTTTAGCCAACCGTCTGTCCTTGAAAGACCCTGATTAGAAGAACTATGGTCTGTATCAGTTCTCTGTTGTGAACGATCTGAATGCTGTCTTTCTGATTTATAATGCCATCAGACAAGGATCAAGATGGAGCATTTATGTGGGTGGACAAAACTGCTGTTGAGTTTTCAAACTGGGGCCCAAATTTCCCTCAGAATACAGCGAGCCAGTGGGACTGCGGACAGATTTACACCGGTAAGATTCGCGATTGTCGGGAAAACTCTTGATTGAAAAGTTTCGTTGAGAATCTGAGCTGAATCTGCTTTCTTGTAATAGGGAATTATGCTGGGAAGTGGGAAAGTACCAACTGCTTTAAAAACCTTGGATACATTTGCAAGATGGCCGGAGGACAGAATGTGAAGCCCACTTCAGCTCCAGGTGAACCCGAGAGAAGTCCAACACACTCCTCTAATCTGAATTCATCTGGTAACGTCTCCAGTGACACCAGGACTTGAGCGGCTGGGTTTCGGGTCAGCGGTGCAAAACAGGGTTCAGTTCCTGTCCTGCTCTGAGACACACACACACACACACACACACACACACACCTGTAGTCCAACACACCTAAACTCGAGCATCCCAGAACTTTGTTTTGCACGCCTGGCTTTTTCAGTCACAAAACCTATCCGGCTGTGGTTTGTTTTTGTTTTATTGCATTGGTCTGAACACACAAATTTGAATGTGACAGCAGATCATGATCAGCATAATAGTTGAGTTAGTGTTGTGTTGTTCCTGTGATTCATGAGACGGAGGTTCAGGGAATGTTTTTCTGCAGACTCACACTGTGATGAAGGGTATCTGCTCTTCGGCGAACACTGCTATCACTTTGAGACCGAATCCGTCAAGACTTGGCAGAACGCAGAGAGTTACTGTGTGGCTCAGAACGGACACCTGGTCAGCATCCACAACCAGGAGACCGTCAGCTTCCTGACAGGTGAACGACCTCCAACTATCAGCAAATGAATTATATGCCAACAAAGAATATAAATCTGATTGATAATGTTTGTGATACAATGTTTTTGAGTTATTTGTTTCCCTGGGTTGTTGTTTCTGCTATGATCTCACAGCACACATGAGCAGATCTTCCTGGGTGGGTCTCAATGACATCGACAGAGAGGGAACGTATGTGTGGACCGACGGCACTCAAGCAGTAAGTTATCAGCGCTTAAACCTCATCGAACAAAGCTAAACATCTGCCTGAGAAATCCTGACCTGCAGAACGAGCAATGGTTCTGGATCCAGTCATTAGAGCCGTTCTTCTGCTCTCCGTAGGACTTCCTGCCCTGGGAGACGAACCAGCCGGATAACTGGCAGGGGAATGAGGACTGCGTTCACATCCGCGGGACTGAACACTTCGCCACAGGGAAGATCAACGACCTGCCCTGCACTGCCACTTACCCGTTCATCTGCCAGAAAGGTGGGAAGTTTTCCTGTTTGGTCAGTCTTTCATTTAGTTAGCTAGCTTTATTGCTTACACATTTTGTAGGGGACACTTAATATTCATCGATATTATTGATTGGTTCTAGAGCCGCTGCTTTATTCTCCTGTTTTCTCTGTGAAGCTGCTGTGAAACTCTCTCTGTTGTGGAAATCACTATATAAGTAAAAGTGACTTGACATTCGTGTGATTCTGAAATATTGATTTATCTTTAAAAAGAGTTAAATCTTTTTTTTCAGCAAAAGGTCAAGGGCCACCCGCTCCCCCAACATCCGGTCCAGGTACAGATTATCTATAAATATACACAAATCCTGACGATGGTTAAGCTCTTATGCACACAGTGTGCCATGGATTGATCTCTGATCAGCTGGAGAACATGAGCCTCAGGTTTAGTTCATGTTGCTCCGGTTCTGCGAGAGACGCTCAGTCGTGTTTGCTTTGATTTCGATCTCTTCCCATCTGACCGTGAGTGTCCGATTGTTCCACTCTTGAATTGATTTCATTTGCTGCCTCTGTCAGGCTGGAATGCGAAGTGCGGCTCTTGGGTTGCTGACCCGTTTAATGATTACTGCTACCTGTTTAACACTCTGTCCATGAGGAAGTGGGCTGACGCGCGAGCAGACTGTGTGAATCAGGGGGGCGATCTGATCAGCATCACCGAGCCGTTTGAACAGGGCTTCATCCAAGGTTAGTGTTCAACACTGTCATGTTTGAGTCCCTGAATGGCCTTTTGCAGATCCTTTCTGACATTCACACACCTCAGCTCAGATCCAGGCGGTTCCCACGGGAGTTTCTCTGTGGATGGGAGCTCATGACTCCATCACCGAGGGAGGCTGGACATGGACAGACGGTTCTCCCTTCCGCTATATCAACTGGAATACAGGTGGGGCTGCGAAAAGCTTTACGATGAGACGAAAAAGCACCTTTAAGCATTTCATGTCAAATGTAGAAGATAATCTGCATCTTTAATGGACTGTTAAAGGGAATCCTGATGATTATTACGGTGAAGACTGCCTGTCCATTTTGATCAACTCTGGCGCGTGGAATGACGATGACTGTGAGAATAAGAGAGGATATATCTGCAAGCGTCGTGGTACGTTCTCACCGGCTCACACACACACACACACACACACACACACAGATGATGTGTAGTGAAGTGCTGACCTCTCTTCTCTTTCAGGGAACACACCTGAGCCTCCTCCGCCACATGATGGTACGTTCGGCTTCTGTTTATCATGTGACTCGTATCTCTGGAGCCTTTCTGAGTTTTTGCTCGTCTCTTGCGCTAGGCTTCTACAGCATATACACCTGTCAGGACTCCAGCCTGGTGCTTCACTGCTCCCAGAACAGCGTCATCAACATCCAGTCGGCTTTCTTTGGTCGCCGCAATGACAAGATCTGCACGTTTGGAGATGAAAGCTCTGGTAAATGGCAGTTCTAAGAGTGTGAACGAGTAGGTTTGGGCAGGATTTCTGACGATGAATGGTCTTTCAGGTGTGTGCACTGTTGACGGCACGTTGGCTTTGGCCAGGAAGAGCTGTGATAACAGACAGTTCTGTTTCCTGTTCGCTCACGCTGAAACGGACCCGTGCCCGACCGTCTCCAAATACCTGGAGGTGGTTTACAGCTGCGAGCAGAACGGTGAGAGAGAGCCACGATACGAATGAAAGAAAGCTTGTAAATGCAAGAATGACAAGACATTGTCTGTTTTTTATGGAACAACTTCCCAGATAAAAAGAGGGAAAAACCCCACACATAGTAAATGTTGCTGTAGATGATCTTGAGTGTGTGTGTGTGTTTGCAGTGTGTTTGAGAGGCTTAGGTGTGGAGGATGGAAACGTCTCTAATTCAATGCTCTCGGCATCGTCATCTCTCAGTGGAAAAGGAGCAGATAAATGTCGTCTGAACGGGAACTCCTGCTGGATGCCCACTGCTTCTGGTCTGTCTACGTAACATTTGACTCAAGCATAGTAAGGCTTTAGCTATTTGACGAGGAAACCTTTGCGTGTTTTACGTTCAAACTCGCCCTGTGTGTTTCAGCAAACTCCTGGATTCAGGTGAATTTGGGTCAGCTGAAGAAGATCACCGGGGTCGTCATTCAAGGCTGTCCGTCATCAGATCACTGGGTTACTAAGTTTAAGATCCAGACGAGTACAGACGGTCTGAACTGGAATGACTACAGCAGTGACGGAGGGGTAAACATGCGTGCACACACACACACACACACACACACTCACACAGAGTTTATGCAGTGCTGATGGTGTTTGTGTCACAGGAGTATCCGGGTTCAGTGGACAGGTCGACTCCAGAGACACGTTTGTTGGGGACGCCGGTGTCCGCGCAGTACGTGCGGGTTCTTCCGCTGCAGTGGAACGGTCAAGCTGGATTACGGCTGGACGTCCTGGGCTGTGTGCCGGACTGTGAGTCCAACAGAAGCCTGATTCATAAGATGGATTTGTTGTTATGGTTAATCTTTTAAACAAAAACAGAACTACAATTAATCCCTGTGTGTATTAAAACAATCTGTTTCCTCTTTTTCTGGGTTGCCGTTTCTGCAGATGCTGTTCCTTGCAGTGCAAAACCCAACCTGGACCACTCCATAGACAGAATGACGTAACTATTGAGTCTCTGAACGTCTGAAACATTGTTTTCTCCTGGTTTTGGTTCATCTGGTGTTTCCCACATTTAACACGCCTGACTCAAATAATCAGCTTGTTAGCAGAGCTGTGGATCACTGAAACACCCTTCTAAAGCCTTTAGTAGTGCATGTGGGAGAACAAATGTTTTAGATTGATGTGTGACATTCTCTCTGTGTCTGTTTCAGGGTTCACTGCCCTGCCGGCTGTGCCAGGGAGCCCTATTCTGTGTACGGGACAGACATGTATCGAGGGGTGAGTAAATTACAACCCAACCCCTTGATTATAGTGTAAGCATCGATCACATGCATTACAAGTGAACAATTTTGTCATGAATCAGGACTCTAATATCTGTGCGGCTGCGATTCACGCCGGAGTGGTTCTGAATGACATCGGAGGAGACTGTACTCTGCTGAAAGCTGACGGTCAGAACTTTTACAGCGGATCCAACAGGAACGGGATTGTGTCCAGACAGTAAGTCTCTTCAGTCTTCTCTGAAATGCCTCCTGTGAGTCCGATGCAGAGTGCAATATGCTGTGTGATGTTTCTCAGGTTTGACGGGCTCTACTCTGTGTCCTACCACTTCACTGATGGAGGTGAGACAGCGTCTCCTAACTACCCTCGACATCATATAATCCTGCAAGGCTCTGAATGCTGTGTCTCTCTCAGAGCTGAGGTGTTCTGGTCCCGACTGGTTTGAGTTTGGAGAGTTCTGCTACAAGCCGTTTCTAGAGAAGAAGACATGGCATAGCGCGCGGACGGCCTGCCGGCAGCTGGGAGCCGATCTGGCATCGATCGTGTCCATGACAGAGCAGAGCTGGCTGGAGAGCTACCTGTACCAAGGTGTGCGTTTACTAGTTTTGGGTACAAACAGACACACCGATTATGATTGAAATTGTGCCTAAATCCTTTTCAGCCTCTTTTGGCTGATATGCTGTAGTTACTGTATGTGCTCTCATGTACGGGGAAGCTTGCAACAAATCACTCAAGTGAGCACAGGAGACGCATTTGCAGTACATATCCAAGTAAACATGAGTGTGTGAGTGTGAGCGAAGTGCAGTCGCCGCGAGTGTGTGAAGCGCAGTCGCCGTGAGAGACTCCAAGCGGATGATGGCATGTTATTTCCTCTTTGTCCCGTTAAACAGCCACCAGTGACGTGTGGATTGGTCTGAACGATCTGGGCTTCTCAGGCTTGTTCTCGTGGTCAGATCATCACGAGGTCACGTTCACATACTGGGCTCCCGGGGAACCCAACAACCACTTGGGCTTCAGTGAGGACTGTGTGGAGATGTACTCTCAGGTACTGCTCTCCGTTTACTGACCAACAGACACATTAAACACAGCAGCATGAACATCATCGTAATGCTTTGTGTCTCAGACGGGCCGATGGAATGACGTCTCCTGCACGGAGTTAAACGCTTACCTCTGTAAAATGCCCAAAGGTCACTATCCTCTGCCCTCCATCCAGCCCACCATCTACGGCTGTCCTCAGGTCAGTGCTGCGCTCTCATGTGAAGCCGTGACTCTGCGGCTGTTCGGCTCACCGTGTGTTTGTTCTGCAGGGCTGGGATGTCTTTGAATATTCCTGCTATTGGTTTGAAGAAGCTGCAAAAAGCCGCGAGGAAGCCAAAGCGTTCTGTGAGAGTCGGAACAGCTCTCTGCTGCACATCATGGACCTGTGAGTGTGTTAGTGCAGGACCTGCTTCTGTATCAGGAGAGCTGTAGTAACTGAGGTGCTGTTATGCAGGTACGAACAGGCTCATTTTACCGCGCTGATGGGCCGATACTCGGGCGACTGGTGGATCGGGCTCCGGGCGAGAGGAGGCGAGGCGGGAGTTGACTATTACTGGGACAACAACGCTTTAATAACTTACACCAACTGGGGCCGCAACGAGCCGAGTAATTCAGCCCAAGCTTTCTGTCCTAGATGTTACAGCTAAGCGCTAAAAACAAAATCACAGCATTGTTCATAACCCAACCAGATTTCTTTGTTTCTCTAGATAACCATGCTGGATCGTGTGTCACTATGACGACGACCCCGCCGGCAGGATTCTGGAATAACAAACCGTGTGAAGAATCATTTCCGTTTGTGTGTGAAGCTCCCCGTAACGGCATCTCTCCGCCGACCGCAGTGCCGACTCCGCCGCCGGTGACGGGCTGTGAGAGCGGCTGGGGCGGCGAGCCTCACTTCAGAAACTGCTACAGGGTGATTACAGCTACTTGCACACCAGAAACACAAGCTAATGAGTCTTGGTTTACTGTAGATTAAGCGTGTAATTGCCTTAAAATGGAAAGATGTCACAAGGCCTTCCTTGCGCCTCTGGCTTGATTAGTTGGAGACACTTCACACTTAATTTTCATCAAGTTTATTGATTGGTTCTTCTAGAGCTGCTGTTCAGCCAAAACACACTTTGTTTCATTGTTTTCCTTTTATCACTGTGAAGCTGCTTTGAAACCATCTCTATTGTAAAAAGCACTATATGAAAAAAGGTGACTTTAATTATTGGGCTGTAGAAACTGGTGTTCTGTGTTAAAGGGAAAATTATGAAATGGACTCTTCGTTTATTCTGTGATATTCACGTGAAGTTTCGGAGCAAACGGCCAGGATGAGCTGTTTTCAATGCATTTAAATGTGGTGGTTGTTACAATACATGTTTTAATTGTCTTCCTGTGGATCTGTTTGTGCTTCTGCAGTTGTTCACAGTGGACTTTCCCCAGAAGAAGAGTTGGCAAGCGGCGAGGGACGACTGTCTCGCCCGCGGCGCCGATCTGGTCAGCATCCACAGTCCCGCGGAGGAGATCTTCCTGTCCAGCTATTCCAAGGGAAAGACCAAGTGGATTGGACTGAGCCTCAACCTGGTGGAGGGAGGTGTGTTTGCTTACTGCCGATGAGCTCAAGTGAATGATTGTTAGTTTGGCCTGTCTAACCTTATTCTCTAAGGCTACCACTGGAGCGACGGGACGCCTGTCAGTCACACAAACTGGGGCCACGGCGAACCCAATAATCACAACGGCCGAGAGAACTGTGTGGAGATGGTGACCAACGCCAATGGGACGTCCTGGTGGAACGACCTGAATTGTGACGCTCACCAGGACTGGATCTGCATGATCGCTAAAGGAAAGAAACCGATTAATCCACCGACGGCTCCGCCACCCGTACCGGGTAACTATGGAAGCTGTTCTGACCAATCTCACTCTTTTCTTGTCCTCCATTTCTGTGCTCCGAATTCCTGTTTGGAAAATAATTGTAGCAATTTTAACAGATATTAGGCAAGGCAAGTTTATTTGTATAGCACATTTCATACACAATGGTAATTCAAAGTGCTTTACATAAAGAAGAATGATAAAAATAAAACATTAAAAATGATTAAAAGAATAAAAAGATAATGCGTATAAAATAAAATGCAAACAGTTCGGACATAGCACAGTGCTCAATCTGCAAATGCATAGGTAAAAAGATGTGTTTTGAGTCTTGATTTGAATGTGGCTACTGTTGGAGCACACCTGATATTACTTGGCAAAATCTGTAGCACAAGATGACGTAAGAAAGGTGTTTGTGTGTTTCCTTTCAGCTCCAGAGTGCGGATCGAACCCGGGCTGGAGGAAGAACAATGGCATCTGTTATTACTATAATGACACGGATATCGTGGACTTTCACGTGGCTCTTGTGAGATGTTATGAAGAAAAAGCTCAGCTGGTGTCGATCGCCGATGAAGCGGAGCAGTCTTACGTGGTCAGCCTGGTACGGCTTCAGTCTTCAATGACTTATGTGTATTGTTTTAATTCAGGGCATAAACCATGAGGGAAGTTGAGTCTGATCTGAGATCTGGTCTGTGTGGTTTGATGTTGTTTCAGGTGGGCACTGGTCAGGCGGCGGCTGCCTGGATTGGCATGAGAATGTTTGGCGTTGCGGGCGGAGAGTATTTGTAAGCTGTAAAACTTTTGAGTGTTTTTAGTGCTTGTTTCCACACGTGTGTCCTTTAGATTTAGCTTGACCGTCAGTTGTTTCTCAGGTGGCTGGATCTGTCTCCGGTGACGTATGTGCACTGGGGTCCCGGAGAGCCAAACGACGCCAACGGAGAAGAGCAGTGTGTGCAGATGAACAGACATCCAGGTGCAGCTCATGCACAAGCATCATTTCATACTACAGCCTTCATTTAATCTACCGTCCATTGTACTTCATGTAAACATACCTTATAAATATTGCACATTACTAAAATCATAATTCTTTTAATGGATGCTTCTGTATCAAATCATTTATCAATGTACAACAAGTAACAATTGAGGATTACAAAACCTTGTTTGCAGTACAAAAAATTCAGCGTCAACTACAAGAAAAAATGTAATATTCGAGTATTTGTTTTAAAAAACGACAGATGTATGTCACACAAACTTCCCATTCTGCTGTTATTTGCACATTTATTGAGTGCAGATGAATATTGATCTACACATGATGTTTTAGTGTTCGAGATCAGTGAAAGTTTAATGAAAAGGTTTTGTTTTTTCAACAGGTTCATGGAATGATGTGAACTGTGGACGTGCCAGTGCTGGTTATGTGTGTAAAAAATATCCAGGCAATGACCACACGCCTCCGCCTCCAACGGCATCATGGGAAGGAAACTGTCCCGAGGGTACAGCTGATATAAAGCAGTTGATCGAGCTCAAGCCTAAGCTAACCTGAGGATGGTTCAGTGACTTTGGAAAACATTTTGGCTTTTATTCTCACAGGATGGATGAAATTCCGCAACAAATGCTACATGTTCAAAGGGAACCACCACCATCAGTCTGAGATCAAGGCCAACTGGACTTCTGCGCGCGACTGGTGCCGCCAGCAGGGGGGGGATCTCGCGGTCATCGACGATAACAACGAAAATGGTACTTCCAATAACCTGCACTAAATGATCTTGTTAAGAGGATTTTAATTGTGAAAAGAGCGTAAAGTTCATTGTTTATAGGGTGAGCCCTATGTTGGCATTTTTATTATGATGGTTTGGCGCTAACTTTCTCTAAACCTTCAGGAAAAGCAGGTCTAGTTCATGTTCAAATTTTGCCTGTCTCTCCAGAGTTTGTGGCCAGTTATCTCAGAGATCTGGTTGTGCCCGTCTGGATCGGTTTATCCGATTCGCTGCATGAAGGGAAGTTTGCGTGGAGTGATGGAGTCAGTCCAGTCTTATACACTAACTGGGCCGATAAGGAGCCAAACAATGTCGATGGGCAGGTGAGAAAAGCCATATGGAGACCAGAGAGGAGCACAATTCATGAATTGGAATATGAACCTAATTTACCACAAGCTGTTGAATTTGTTTTGAAAAGACAGGAAAGGGAATTTGTTTCTCTGTTTGTCTGGCCAACAAAACTTTCAAACTTGAGGCTTTTCATCTCTTTTCTTTTTATAATGTCAGGGCTTCATCTACTTTATCAGGCTTTAGCTTGATTAAATTTTCCATCTAAAAAAATAGTTTCAGTTGCTTCAATTGAACTTCTGTTCTCAATTCAGGTCTGAAGTATGATGTAATGAATGCCAAATATGATAGTATTTTTTAGATAGACACTCATGGTAGATAAAGTGATGCTGAACTCTGACGTCTTTCTCTCAGGAACACTGTACTTCCATCTCCCACAATCACCTGGTCACGGGCCACTGGAACGATGAGCGATGCAACCATGAGCGAGGATGGGTCTGCTCTAGAAAGAAATGTACATCTTCATTTGTGTTGTCATTTTCAAATTTACTGTGTGAGACTAGCCGACTAAACTGGGCTAGTCGTGTGCAGCGGCTCCAGGAACGTGGCTTAGAAACGCATCAGATCTTCTGTAGCCCTTGACGCTTGTATCTGCTGTCGTCTTCCGCAGCGAGCAGCATTCCCGTCCCGCCGCCCACCAAGTCGCCCTGCCCGTCTGGATACATCACCTGGTACAGCAACTGCTATAAGCTGATTTCAGAGCCCAAGAACTGGGAAGAAGCTCAGCAAGCCTGTGTGAATGAGGGTGGAAACTTGGCCAGTGTGGACATGAGTTACGACCAGGCCTTCATCTCTGGAGCCGTGCAGCAGGGCAAGACGGACGCCTGGATCGGACTTCGCCGACTGGTACAGTACATGATGAGAACTACATGACTACATTACACAACAGATGATGAGCAGACCTCAAGCTGATGCGCTTCTTCTTCAGCCTGACAGTGATTCGTACAAATGGTCCGATGGGTGGCCCGTCTTCTTTACTCACTGGGGTCCAGGAGAGCCGACGGATCACGAGGGAGAAGGGTGTGTCAGCATGCACGCGCCCTCACACTTCATCCAGGGCACTTGGAATGACACGGCCTGCAAAGATGCCAAGCCTTACATCTGCAAAATCACTAAAGGTAAAGATGAGAAAAGCGGCTGACAGGCATCAAGTCTTACATATCGATTACAAATGTCTGTCTGGATTCTTTCTGCAGAAAAGCCTCCAGCGACGCCGGCTCCGGGCGACGGGAAGTGTTTGGAAGGGTGGTGGGCGTACGGACGTCACTGCTATTTCGTATATAACGGAAAAGTGGGTTTCTCGTGGCCAGAGGCGAGACACTTCTGCCAAGAGGTGAATGGGGGCGAACTGGCCTCGATTCACAGTCGAGCTGAGGTGGAATTCATCAGGAATATGAATTACACCAAGTACCACTACGTTTGGATCGGCCTGACCAGAGACCGCTCATGTACGCAGCAGTGATTCATCTGTCTTTCATTGACGTGCTGTAGATGCTGTATGAGATGTGCTGATCATGTGCCGCTGATTGTGATTGTAGTTGGATGGGGCTGGACGGATCTCACAGCTCTGGGCTTCACAAACTGGGCTCCTGGAGAACCCAATGAAGCCATTCACGACGGCGACGTCGGCAAAGAGAACTGCGTTGAGATGTATCACGACGGCACGTGGAACGACAACAACTGTGTGCAGAAGAGAGGCTTTGTGTGCCGTCACCGGCAGTGTACGTCACATCTTTCACATGCTGTTTGCTCAAGTCACCATTATTCATATAGCGCTTTTTACAACAGAGATTGTTTAAAAGTAGCTTTAAAGAGATAAAGGAAAATAATCCAGCAGCTCTAGAAGAACCAATCAATAATATTGATGAATATTAAGTGTTAAGTGTCTCCAGTAGACTCGAAAATTCAAAGATTTTTTGTTAGACAAAAATCTGATGTTCGACATCTGATAATGGCACTTTCTCTTCTTTTCAGATTATGTCACGGATGATAATGGGATCGTCATCCCAACCGACGCACCAGCCAGTGAGTTTATATTCAGAATGGTTTTGAATGCACTTGTTCTCCTCCATGTGATGATGATGTAACTGAATGTGTGTTTGTGGCGCAGCGGACGGCGGTGTGATTGCTGGCGCCGTCATTGGAGCGATTGTGTGCGCGGCGCTGATACTGGCCGGCTTGTACTACGTCTTTAGTGTGAAGGGTGTAAAACCAGGAGATATCAGCTTCTTCAAACAAGAAACCAAGAATATTGATGTGGTGAGTTTCATTAATTTTGAGTCAACTTGTCATCTCGTTCTAGCCAATCTGAACAAACCATGTTTTGCATGTCTAACCTGAATAAGAGAAAAGTGCTCAGCATTTTCATGCATTTAAACTGCATTTTTTTACAATCCGTTAACAGCCTGCGTTCACTAATCCGAACTTCGCTGGAGAATCTGAATCATGAGCTGCGTGAGATTCATCTGCGACTGTACAGAAACTAAAGCACTGAAATATGTTCAATCAACATTGAAACTAAATCTACAGGAAAAAATAAGATGCTTCTATGATTGAAAGTAGTTTTTGTGTATGTTTGTATTCTTATATTTGAATTTGTTGTTGTAATGTTTTTTTGTCTGTACAGTTGTTTCTTAAAATAAATTAGAAGTGTATTTGCTTTATATTTCAGAATTTACAAAACAGTGAGAGCTATTCTTCAAATCTTTATGAAATTCTGATAAAGCGTATCTTTGATTAGCAGCTGGTGGAGGCGCTGAGAACACAAATCAAACGTCTGTGCTTACATAAGATCACTATGAGATCACATGATGACGTTGTCACCTTTATGTAAATATCTGCGTGTGTATGAGAGTGTGTGTGTGTCGTGTCGAGCTGCAGGTCCTTCATATGATCCGGATCCGGCTGGCTACGGCAGGGGTCGGCAACCTTTAATGTTGAAAGAGCCATATTTAAAAAATAAATAAATAATTCAAATATGTCCGGAGCCACAATCTGTTGGCGGGGGAGCTGTGACTACTTGATCCGTACCGGAAACACGATTGGTACCGCGCATGCGCGAAAACGCGTCTACTTCCTGTCAACAGAATAATTTACGGCAGATGTTACTGATCGAGTCACTGGCTAATCGATCAGTACCGGAAACAGTTTTTTTTACTTTTTTCGTAATATAAATACACTTTCCAACCATTGCTTAAATGGTGCTGGAATGGTGCTGGAATAAAATAAAATTTTATTTTAATGTCAATTTCATATGCAGAAATGTAAATTCACAAATGGAAAGCCCAGTTTTAGTGCTTAAAATGGAGATTTAAATGTGCATAGATGTGATTTTCAAAATCTAAAAACAACAAAGCAGGCAAAACAACTGCAGTATGATATTCATTTTGCATGTTCATATAAATATATGCATTAAATATGTTTAGTAATATACCCTCTCAATTGTTTGTTTCTTTTATTTTCCCTTTACTCTATGTAATCTCAGTAGTATTGTGAAGCAAATTATGTTGTTATGATACAATATTGATGTTATCTTTATGCATGCTTTTTTAAATAAAGCATTTACACACACACAAAGGTAAAATATATCAAAGTGGCAGAAATTTAAATGTAATCAAACTAAATGGTTTACATTGTTACTCCATTTGGGTAACGCAGATGTGTACATAAGACTCTGTGTGTTAGTTTACATATAATATTTAACTTTCAAAAGATAGATTCAACTTATATCAGTTCAGTTAAATGTCTGCATTAAAGAAACACACAAAGTTATTTATTTATTCAAGTTTATTTACTCATACATTAATTAATTCCTTCACTCACCCACTCGCTGATTGAGTAACATGGCATTGACTTTCAGGCCTTGTTCATCAGCATAGTATGACTAAAATGTTTCCATGTCCTCTTGACACTGAATTCTTGCATTCCATCATAAAACGTATAAAAATCCATAGTCCCTCACCACCAAATGTTTTCACTACAAAGCGCGCACATGCGCAGTACAAATCGTGACAGGGGCGAAGCTGTCGTAAAATAAGAGGAAGTGGAATAAAATTTGTGTTTTCGCACATGCGCAGTACCAATCGTGTTTCCGATACGGATCAAGTAGTTACAGGGGGGTGCGGTGCGACACTCCTTTCTTCCGTGGGAGGAGTGATAGCGGACCGAGCGCGGATAGTGGGAGCGCCGCTACAAGTCACGTGCAGGGGATGAAAGAGCCGCGGCACAGGGGTGAAAGAGCTGCGGGTTGCCGACCCCTGGGCTACGGTAACCTCGGGATAAACAGAGACCAATATCAGCGTAGATTCTTCTTCTGATGTATCGAGTTCATCAGATGTTATGGGAATGTTCCCGGTTCTTGCTGAACTAAATTATGCCTAACAATCATTTTACATGATTAGAGTTATAGAAATGTATAATGTGTGTGTGTGTTTAGTCAAGATTTAAACTGACAGTGTTTCTGCTTCCCGGACAATGCTGGAAAACTGTTCCAGAGTTTAGGAGATAAATAGGAAAAGGATTGACCGCCAGCAGTTGACTTTGATATTCTAGGTATTATCAACTGAACAGAATTATGGGATGGCAATAGACGTGAAGGACTATAATGTGTTCAGAGATCAAGTTCTGGGGAGTGAAACCGTTGAATGCTTTGTAAATAATTAGCATGGTTTATAAATGTATTGAGTGTTTAATAGCAATCAATGCAGTGCTGGAACCGGATAATATGCTCAAACTTCCTGGTTATACTAAGAACTGGAGCTGCTGTGTTTTGGAGCAGCTGGAGTGTGTTTATTAAGCGGCAGATCAACCACCCAGTAGAGCATTACAATCATCCAGCCTTCAGAACATCAACTCACTTTCCGCATGTATCATTGATAGCATATTGTTACGACCAGCTCGTTTTAGATCGCAACATGAAAGAGGGATCAGGCAAGATGTTTAATCAAACAAAAGTTTTACTTAAATTAAACATATACCCAAAATAATAACAATAATAAACATAAGTCTAGGAGTAAGTAAACAATCAAACAAAGATAACAAAAATGACGCTACAGGTGTAAAGCAAAGCATACAACAGAGACACTCAGGAGGAATCCTTTCTCCCTGAGGTGCCCCATTGGAATAAGACACAGCACTCTCTTGTACTCTGGCTAATCTTCTGTTAATTGATCGTTAACTAATCAGGAAACTCCAATGATCAGCACTGATGAAGTCAGGAGGAGGAGACTCGGGGTCGTCACACCTCCCACACCAAAATGATGTTCCCCTAAAGAACCGAACAAAACAAAAGAAAAAATTCAAAGGCAAAACAACTTTTCAAATGTGAATGTGCAATAGTTTTCAATACTCATCTCCATAACTCCAACTCCAATTTCACTCCCGGAATCCTGGGCCCTAGGACATTTAGAGAGACGAAATGGAGAGAAAGGAATGGAGAAAAGAAAAATACCAGATTCGGACGTCTGGTACGTCTTAAATTCGTGACAGTGCATCCGCAATTATATTATCCTTGCCACGTATGTGCTTGATCTGTAAGTGGAACGGTTGTAAAATGAGGCTCCATCTCATGATCCTCTGATTCTTGCCGCGCATTCGATCTAGGAAAGTCAACGGATTATGGTCAGTATATACAATAATGGGACCACAGATCGCACTCAAATAGATCTCGAAATGCTGAACGGCTAAAATGAGGGCTAAGGCCTCTTTTTCCACCGTGGAATACACTTGTTGGTGACGGTTGAATTTCTTCGAAAAATAGCTGACTGGGTGTTCAATTCCATTACAATCTTCCTGCAAGAGAACAGCGCCAGCCCCATAAGCACTAGCATCAACCGCAAGTAGAAAACGCGTCTCAAAATTAGGAGTAACCAACACTGGAGCACTTGCTAATAAAGATTTGGCATTTTCAAAGGCACACTGACAAATTTCAGACCATTGAAAAGGTCTCTTTGGGCTTAAAAGATCGGTCAGAGGAGCAACTACATTTGCAAAATTTCTGCAAAATCCTCTGTAGTAACCCACCATCCCGAGAAATCGTCGTAACTCGCGACGAGTATTTGGCTTGGGAAAACTACAGATCGCATTCACTTTTGCATTGATTGGTTTTACACAACCTCAACCAACCACTTTACCCAGGTATGTTACAGTAGCCTTTCCAAATTCGCATTTAGCAAGGTTTATAGTCAAGTTGGCTTTGACCAAACGCTCAAAAAGCTCTTTAATTTGCTTAAGATGTTCAGACCAAGAAGAGCTATATAAAACAACATCGTCCAAGTAAGCCTCACAACCACTCATCCCAGACAACACATGATTTAAAACGCTGAAATGTCAAACGCTGAAATGTAGCAGGGGCATTACGGACACCAAAAGGCATAACAGTATACTGTAAAAATCTGTCAGGTGTTACAAAAGCAGATAGCTCTTTGGCACGAGCTGTTAAAGGCACTTGCCAATAACCTTTCAAGAGGTCAAATTTACTAACAAATTTCGCAGAGCCAACACAGTCATCAATTCTCGGAAGAGGATGACAGTCAGGTTTTGTCAGAGTGTTGAGCTTCCTGTAATCAGTACAGAACCGATATGAACTATCAGGTTTGCTGACTAAAATACATGGAGAACTCCAAGAACTAAAACTGGGCTCTGCTAGATTATGCTCAAGCAAATAATCTACCTCTTGTTGGAGTAGCTTCCTTTTTACAGGATTGACACGGTATGCATGTTGTTTCACTGGCTGAGCTGTTCCGACATCAATGTCATGCTCAATGACAGAGGTTCGAGTAGGGACATCAGAAAAAAGAGAAGGAAACAAGTTTACCAACTGAATTATATCAGTCTTTTCTACCTCAGACAGATGAGATAAATGGCAATCCAAATTTCCAAGCACTTCAGAATTACTTAGGCGCCCTTCGACTTCTCCTCGAGAAGGACCTTTCATCTCCTCTAGATGGGCATCCAGCTCTACAGAGGCTTCTGAAACTTTCGGGTCTGTACTTCCAGTGGTTTTCACAACATTAACAGACAAAGAAGGTACAGGGGTTACGTATAACTTCAATAAGTTTACATGACAAACCTGAGTTCTCTTTCGCCGATCGGGTGTATTCAACAAATAATTGTTATTCGGAAGACTTTTCGTAAAGCTATTGCTCTACTCTCATAGAGTCGATACCGGAAACTGCTTACATAATCCAAAAGATTCTCAGGAGGATCAAAGTTTGTCCAGTCATCTGCCAAGACAGCGATAGGACCCCTAACAGTGTCCCCAAACACCAGTTCATTAGGGCTAAAACCTATGCTCTCTTGCACAACTTCTCGAATTGCCAATAACATCCAAGGTAAACCTTCCTCCCAGTCACTGTCAAGTTCTACACAATAAGATTTTAAAAGTGACTTAAGAGTCTGATGGAATCTCTCAAGACTTCCTTGACTTTGAGGATGATAAGCACTTGAAATGTTGTGTTTAACCTCAAGTTGTCGCATGACCTTCGAAAAGTTTCGGGACATAAAATTTGAACCTTGATCAGACTGAATTGTCTTCGGAATACCAAAAATAGACATGAAGCTTGTTAAAGCTTTTAAAATGGCTTTGCTAGTGATTGATCTGAGTGGTTTGTCATGAACTGAAGAGAACAAATTGTGGAGTGTATCATCTGCCTGTTGTGCTTTGACAAGATCATCTCGAGTTACACTAAAAAGTGGAGATAAATCACAAGCATTAACATGGTCATCACAGACAAATGGACTATTTGATGTAAAATTAGACACGTCGGTTCCATAATCAACAACAGTCTGTGATTCACAAACAGATTTTATCTCGTCCATATCCGTACACGCATTACTAGGTTCTGTAAGGGAGACATCATCAGAAACAAGAAAAGTATTACTAAGAATATTCTCAGTTTCATCTGTTACACCTCTCTTAGTCATTGCCCGAGTAACTGCGCATGCTGGGTATAAACCAAGACAATCAGAAGATCCACTTAATCCCTCAACAGTAGAGACCACTATAGGTGGAACATCACCATCTGACTTTTCCCAGACATTTCCTCCAGCTAAATCATTGCCCAGTATGAAAGTTACACCAGGGACAGGAAGCATGGCGCGAACGCCAACTACTACCTCACCTGATACAAGATTAGAGTCAAGATAAATGCGATGTAGAGGAACTTCGGTGTATCCCATCTCAAGTCCTCTGACCAGTACCTGTGTTCCTGTAGCAGTACGTTCAGACAAAGGCAACAGTCCTTCCATCAGAAAAGATTGTCCTGCCCCAGTATCTCGAAGGATGCGTACAGGTACAGTCTCATCTGAATTAGGTAAAGCCACCGACCCTTCAGTGAGAAATGGTGCAAAATCAGCATTATTTTTAAGACTCTCCATCTCAGTAACATTGACCTGTTCCATCTGCTGGTTAACTAGAGTAGAATTGTGTTTCACGTTCGACTTAGAAATCAGACCAACAGGTTTAACTCTCTCCTCTTTCTTTTTAAGAGTTATACAATCATTGATCTTATGGCCTGGCTTTTTACAATAAAAGCAAATCAGGTCACCTTTCTTTCGCATGACTGAGATATCAGTGACATTTGACGCTGTATTCTGACGCGCAACCATCTTTCTACTTTTCTCAGCAACACTCGACTTAAACTTATTCAAATCACTCAAGTGCCTAATAGAAAGTTGAGTAAGAATGAACTCCTCTGCCAAGAGAGCAGCTTCGGACATTTTACTCACTTTGTGCTCATTAAGATACATAGCCACATCTTTCGGGACACAGCTTTTGAATTCCTCTAAAAGAATCAGTTCTCTAAGCTGTTCCTTAGTGGTTATTTTTAATGAGGAACACCAACGGTCAAACAAGTTCTCTTTCTCTCTAGCGAACTCTAAAAATGTACACTTCTCAGTCTTAGTGATTTCTAAATTTCTGTCGATACGCTTCAGGTGCCAACTCATAAGCATGTAGAATGGCAGACTTGACAATTTCATAATCACTGCTTTGTTCCAAGGTCAATGATGAATAAACTTCTTGTGCCCTTCCTATTAAAACACATTGCAACAACAAGGTCCAAAACTCTTTTGGCCATCTCAAAGATTGTGCAACCCGCTCAAAATGTTGAAAGTACTTCTCTACCTCCTTCTCCAAAAATTGCGGCACTAGTCTAATGTTTTTGTAAACATCAAAAATAGGTGGAGACAAGTTCGATTCGATAGGTGACGCACGAGTTGGAGTTTCAACTGTTTGGGCCTTCAATTCTAACTCAAGTTTTCTCAATTGGAATTCTCTTTCTTCCCTTTCAGATTGTAATTCCAACTTGCGTAACTCCAGTGTCTGTTTTAACTCTAGGTTATGCTGTAACTCTAATTTTCTTATCTCAAAGTCGTTTTCTAATTCTTTTCCTTTTAACGCACAAGCATTACTTTCAACACGCAGTTTTTCTGCATCAACACTCAACTGTTTCTCTTCTAACGACATCTCATTAAACCTCACATTTTGATCGGCAGTGTAAAGAGAGGTTAAAGATCCTTCAGGACGAATGTCCTGTGCTCTTACCTTTAAAACACCTCGCTCAGAAAGTGCAGTTTTTACAGTTTCCATTAGAGTTTCTTTGAGCTTCTTATCGTTACTCGTTAGCTCTACATCAAATTGCTCTGCAATCTGTAACAGCTCTTCCTTCGTGCATCTTTCCAATAAGATTTCAGAAGGAAATGTGACGAAGTCCTCGATTATCAACGACATTTCTATTTAAGACAAGCAGCAAAGAAACAACAGCAAAACAAATACACGTAATGCTAAACTAAGCAGTAGAACTACAAATCCCATAAGCCACTTCACTAGGAATTGTCACACATACATGCTCTAAGGAAAATATCCGCTTTAGTCATGAGATAAAAATATAACTTACCACAAGTCATTCCACACTTATCTCCATGTGTAGCAGGATAGAATACGGACACAAATTTAACAAAATGTGTCACCTAAAGTGAAAGAGAGACTCCAGTTCCTAACTGAAATAAAAATAACAAATAGTGTCTCGATGGAAGGATTGTAAATCCAGCTGAGAACACACTAACTAACTGGAGTCTACTCATTCACAAAGTGAACACAAAACTTTATGCATTTACTTACACGTGTAGCAATCCCGGACGAGCCCCCAATTTCATGTTACGACCAGCTCGTTTTAGATCGCAACATGAAAGAGGGATCAGGCAAGATGTTTAATCAAACAAAAGTTTTATTTAAATTAAACATATACCCAAAATAATAACAATAATAAACATAAGTCTAGGAGTAAACAAACAAACATATACCCAAAATAATAACAATAAGTCTAGGAGTAAACAAACAAACATATACCCAAAATAATAACAATAAGTCTAGGAGTAAACAAACAAACATATACCCAAAATAATAACAATAAGTCTAGGAGTAAACAAACAAACATATACCCAAAATAATAAACAATAAGTCTAGGAGTAAACAAACAAACATATACCCAAAATAATAAACAATAAGTCTAGGAGTAAACAAACAAACATATACCCAAAATAATAAACAATAAGTCTAGGAGTAAACAAACAAACATATACCCAAAATAATAAACAATAAGTCTAGGAGTAAACAAACAAACATATACCCAAAATAATAAACAATAAGTCTAGGAGTAAACAAACAAACATATACCCAAAATAATAAACAATAAGTCTAGGAGTAAACAAACAAACATATACCCAAAATAATAAACAATAAGTCTAGGAGTAAACAAACAAACATATACCCAAAATAATAAACAATAAGTCTAGGAGTAAACAAACAAACATATACCCAAAATAATAACAATAAGTCTAGGAGTAAACAAACAAACATATACCCAAAATAATAACAATAAGTCTAGGAGTAAACAAACAAACAAACATATACCCAAAATAATAACAATAAGTCTAGGAGTAAACAAACAAACATATACCCAAAATAATAACAATAATAAACATAAGTCTAGGAGTAAACAAACAAACATATACCCAAAATAATAACAATAATAAACATAAGTCTAGGAGTAAACAAACAAACATATACCCAAAATAATAACAATAATAAACATAAGTCTAGGAGTAAACAAACAAACATATACCCAAAATAATAACAATAATAAACATAAGTCTAGGAGTAAACAAACAAACATATACCCAAAATAATAACAATAATAAACATAAGTCTAGGAGTAAACAAACATATACCCAAAATAATAACAATAATACAAACAAACAAACAAACAAACAAACAAACAAACAAACAAACAAACAAACAAACAAACAAACAAACAAACAAACAAACAAACAAACAAACAAACAAACAAACAAACAAAAATGACGCTACAGGTGTAAAGCAAAGCATACAACAGAGACACTCAGGAGGAATCCTTTCTCCCTGAGGTGCCCCATTGGAATAAGACACAGCACTCTCTTGTACTCTAGCTAACGATCAATTAACAGAAGATTAGCCAATCAGGAAACTCCAATGATCAGCACTGATGAAGTCAGGAGGAGGAGACTCGGGGTCGTCACAATATGTCGTAATTTAGATATATTTTTAAGATGGAAGAATGTGGTTTTACAGATGCTAGAAACATGGCTTTCAAATGAAAGATTGGTATCAAAGAGCAAACCCAGGTTTCTAACTGACGATGGAGACTTGACAGAACAGCCATCAAGTGTTAGGCAGTAGTCTAGATTATTACGCGCAAAACTTAGTCATCCATTTTTTATATCAGTTCTGCATTCTGTTAATTTAGTGAATTGGTACGTTTCATCAGGATGAGAATAAATATAGAGCTGAGTATCATCAGCGTAACAGTGAAAGCTAATGCCATGCTTCCTAATAACTGCACCCAAAGGAAGCATGTCATTTACTGCTACAAACTGATAACGGTCAGATAAGTATGATTTGAACCAGGCTAATGCAACTCCACTAATCCCAACATAATTTTGTGGTCAATTTGTATCAAATGCAGCACTAAGGTCCAGTAACACTAACAGAGAGATAAAATCACGATCGGATGATAAGAGCAAGTTTCTAACTCTAATGAGAGCAGTCTCAGTACTATGATATGGTCTAAATCCTGACTGGAAATCCTTGCAGCAGTGACGCTCCTGCAGGAGCCAGTTCCATGGAATTTCTCCACTGCCGCAGAGGTGACGCTCCCGCAGGAAAATTGGTTTACATTTACATTTACATTTACTCATTTAGCAGACGCTTTTATCCAAAGCGACTTACAATTTGAGGAATATAGAAGCAATTTGTCCAAAGGATACAAAAACACATAAGAGCGCTTACAATACAAAGTTTCAAACATTCTGAATACAAGTAGCACAAGCATGGGAGTAGAGAAAAGGGAAAAAAAATTTTTTTTTTTTTTTTTTGTGAGTGCATGTGTGTGTCATGTTAGGTGCTCATGGAAGAGATGCGTTTTTAGTAGTTTCCACCACCACAGCGGCGATGTACCTTTTTGGTCCTGCTGCGGGGGCCCAGAGGGGTTTCCACTGTCACAGCAGTGACGTGCCTCCTGCTCCTGCAGCGACCACGGGGGTTTCCACCGCCGCGGTGGCGATGTGCTTCCCTACTCCTACGGCAGCGCGGGGGGAGGAGTTTCAGAGGGACCCTTATATACTCCCAGGAACCAAGTTTCACCCAACTCGCCTTCAATTAATTGATCAACAAGCACATCTCCAATGCTAAAGCAATATCATCTCCTCCATGCCTCAAGCCTTCCACAGCCACCCACCAGTGATGCTCATCTTTCTGGAAAACACGAACACCAAACTTCCTTACCGACGAGACAAGAAGCCCTCCCAAACTCACGTCTAACCCCCCTCAGCTTTCACCTCGCAATATTTTGGGGGCCATCAACACCTTCCCAGCGGCTGTCCGACTTGGTTGCAATTTTTGGGGGAGTGCTCCAGGTTTGGGCTAAGTAGGCTCGGAGCCCTCTCCTCAGACAGCACGCCAAATACGCTTACCATTTACTGCTCCTGAATCATTTGTAAGTGTGAACTCGTGAAAATTATTTGTGATTCATTTTGAGTGTCTTTGTTTCATTCATCCATCACACATGATAGCTGACATTTTTCCACAACGCTTGAATGGCTTTACTTTGTTTTCTATTTAAATGTTCTTTTTCTGGTCTCCATGTTACATTCGTATCCCCCTGGACGCCGATAATAGGAAGCTGCAACACTTGGAAATTAAAATCAATATGTGATTGAAGTGGAGTTGCTGGAGCACAGGGGTGATGTGATGGCGTGATGAAGAGCAGGTCTAAACACGTGCAGTGGAGTTTTGTACATATTGGAATCTCTTAAAACAGCTTGCTGGTAACCCTGCAAAAACAGAGCATTACAATAATCAAGCCTCTGCATGATCAAGGATAAGCCTCTCAGCATCAGGCCTACAGAGAAGAAGTGGTCTAATGTGAGCAATGTTTCAAAGATGGAAAAAAGCAGCCTTTGTTATATTTTTAAAATGAGAATTAAAAGTCAGCTAAGCATACAATATCATGCCCAAATTACACACCGTGACAGAGGGGGGAAATTGGGGATAGGCAACGGAAAGGTTAAAATCATTGCACTTTTTGACATTAGATATAGTGAAAAATTAATAACATTTTGGTTTTGGAAGAATTTAATCTGAGAAAGTTGTGCTTCCTTGCCTTGATTTCCAATAGACAAGCAGAGAGAGTTGAAGAGGAAGATGTGAGATCGGGGTGAGTGCTAATATAAATCTGAGTGTCATCCGCATAAAAATGATAGTCCAGGCCAAACCTCTGAATAATCTGCCCAAAAGAGCATATAAACACTAAAAAAGCAGGCCCCAAAACAGACCCCAGAGGGACACAAAGGGATATATATATATATACATAACTATTGCACTTACAAAAGGCTTATAATGAGCTTTATTATTTGATAAACTTATTTTCTGGTTGCTTGCATGTCTGTCAGTGGTTGTGAGCATGAGTTGAACTGCCATAATATTATTAGTCTGTCATTTAAGTTGATAATCAGTTCCTTGAGTCCAATATTCAAATATAAACGGTTGAACTAAAAGACAGATCTATTCTAAAAATAATATTATGCTTTTTGTAATGATACTTGTAATGGGATAAAAATGTAAGAACTACTGTACATGTTAAAATCACTTTTATGTACTGCTTTTATAAACCTTACATTGTTAATAGGTTATAAAAATTGAGACTTAATGTGCAAATTATCAATAAATATGCTGTTTCTGTGTGTATTCATTAATGCTGACTTGTTTTTATCCATTTTTATTTTGTTGAAGCCATAATAGCATAAATGAGTGTTTTTCAGTCTGATAACAGCTGGTCTCTGCCAGTGTTTCACCATCCTTTAAGAGTTTCTTCTTTTTAAGAGTTTTCTCTTGCTGCTTTCACACAGACTTTAGAAAATGTAAGTTTAAATTTTTTTAATGTATTGTGGTAAATTCAGTTTTCTCTATGTAAGTGTGATGTGTGATGAGAATGAGCTTTAATAGCCAGCTGTTCCTCCCAGACCCAGTTTTAACTCCGGCAGTCTTAAAGGCATTGAGTGGCGTTGCACAAGAACACACACCAGGCTTGTTTTCCCTCTCCCCACATTACCCACTGCTTGCACTCTCTGACAGATCCAAACCCTAACCTTTATTCCAGCTGGAGATGTGATCAGCTCATCTTTGAACTGACTGACCTGCGTTCAGCCAGAAGACACAGCAACACAGTCAATTCCTTCCACACACTTCAAATTAGGATTATAGGAAACGGTTTGGTTATCAATATTATTTAGAAATGTAGTTTTGTGAAGTGACAGTCACAGTTCCTCTGACTGCTATTCCCTCATTCACTCCATACTTCATTCACAGATTGTTCAGCCATATATCACTCAAAACTACAATTCTCAGCATTCCTCCTGCTCATCACCTGCTGTCACTCAGCCATCACCTGCACCTGATCCGCTCATCACCACAGTATTTAAGCACTCACTCACAAGCTTTGTCTGATCTATTTAGTACTTTTCTGTTTATGTCAGTTATTTACTTTCTGCTATTCCCTCAAGAGCTTGTCTTCTAGTTTGATGTCTCCAGTGTGTGTGTGTACCATTTGAGATCATCTCTTCTGTCTTAACCTCCAAACCTAAGAACTGTAGTGTTGTTGCTTGTCTATACTCTCCTGCTTAGTGTTAGTAGTCCTCATTTAATCACTGATTTTGTTGCAGTGGGTTTCTAACATGATGCTGAATCGCCCGTCTGTGAAGTCAATGGCTGCCCAGATGAGAATTCCTTCCTGGTTTGAAGACCAACCTGGTATCTGTGGTTTATTTCTATTTTTGCTTGTTCTCTTTACAGGGTTGAACCATATTCCCGAAAACCTTATTTTCCCATGCTTTAGTGCAACTAGTTTGTCAACCACCGCTAGGCAGAGGATATTCAGCTGCTGTTTGTGATCTGGTATCAGATAGATGGGTTAATGACTGGAACTTAACCCCCGGACTTAATGACTGGAAATTATACAGTGCATAACTTTTCTTTTTCACTGTCATGCGTTTCTGCGTTTATTGTATGTTTTACTTCCATGATTAGACCAGATGCACCACAGACTGGGAGGGGCTATGGACTGTTTCCTGTAGTTCTTCAGCTTGTGCTTCAGATGTGCAGCTGCTTGATGCTGTTCTGTTCCTTGGCCTAACCTTTATAAACTTAAGCATTGTCCTCGGTAAGCATTTATGGTTTCTGATCTCACTTGGTCTTTGAGCTCTGGAGATGTGGAGAACTTGCTTTGGTAAACTGTTTGAAAATTGACCAGGTGGAGCAGTGAATGTTTGAGATCATGTTAGACTTTGCTCTTGTGCTCTAGTACCAGGCCTTCATTTGTGGAAGTTCAGGTGGTTGGACTTCATCTAGACATGGATATTTTCAGATTGTTTGCAGATTTCAGATAATTAGCTGATTTCTAGAAGTGTTTGATTAGTTTCTTGTGTATGTGGTCACATTTGTGCTTTTAGTGTCATTTGTGTGTGGAAAGGGTTAGAATAGTTAAAACTAATTTAATTGACCAATTCATCTGAAATGAATGCTCTTGCAGGTATGCGATCATGTTACTTCCACAATGTATTTGTGTTTGACATGTTATACTACATTTTTCTGTCCATCTCTACTTCATACAATTCCAGAAATAAGAGGCATAAAGACAGCATCTTTTGAGCACTACAAATGTACCCATTGTTTCAGTATACAGCTTTTTTACATTTCTGCCCCTTTTCATGTAAGCTAACCTTAAACAACTGGTTTAATACCATCTATAAATTTGACTCTTATTTTGTTCCCTCTTGTTAACGCATTCCCTTTATGCCTCTCTGCACCTTAGATTTTGCCCCTTTTAAAATAAATCCTCAGTTTGCATATTTCTTTTCACCATATTTTCTTTTCCTTCATGCACCTGTGACCTTATTGCCCTCTGTATTAAGTGCTCCATAAACCTAGAGGCTTTAAAATGCTCATCTCTCTCCTCATTCTAACTTATTTCTAGCAGAATTAAAGTAAAGGCTTTCAGGTGTTCCTCTGGAACGACCTCAGTGTAACTAGTGAGTAATCGTATACATTAAGTGTCATGTTTCCCCCTCAGAAATGCTGTCTTTTTCTTTTTAAGTGGTGTAAATTGTATTGTATAAAACCTGCCTGTTTAATGGTTGCTTTTATTCATGTTCAAACGCGAAGTGTTGAAAACCTATTGTAATTAAGACTTTTATTTTCATTCCTCTGCTATAAAACAGATCGTGCAGACCAAACCATAAGGTCTTGAGACTTTGCTAGATGGTAGGTCTCAATTTGGGGGAGCGTATCAAAATGACAAATCTGCCAATAGGTGGCGCTACAGCAACTACAAACGCATTCACGCTCATAGCTCATAAACCGTTTGTCATACACTCAAGTGTCTTATATCTCTGGAATCCTTGACTCAAGACTTAGAAAATGTATATATTTTGACCGGTGAGTCTTTATTGGTTGAGCAAGGTTTCTCAATGGCTTTATGGTGTAGTACACTTTAGTCTTTACAAATGACATCTACACTTTTAGCTGTGCTTGTCAAACTTTGCTTTAAGAAAAATTCTCCTTTAATCCTTTCCATTGTAGTTGGTGTGGCTGTATGTTCCTGTATCATGCGTTTAAACTTGTGCTTGCTTTGTACTTGTGCCCTATTAATTTAACATTTTCACCTGTATCTATGCTTTATGCTGCGACTAACCTCTTTGGCACTTGTACCAATTTAATTTGTCCTGTTTACTTCATCAACTTTCAACCATTTTGTTTTTGTCCCCCTTTGTTTCTTTACCTCCTTGCACTTATGCCTCTTTCCTGTAAGATTATTTTTCTCTTGCCCCTGTTTGTATCTAATTTTTTTTATTGGCACACTTTTCACTGCATCCTTTAATGTAGCAACTATCGTGTTTATGCCCCTGTGCTAAAGTGCACTTGACTTCTTTCTCTAATTGGCTTGTGTATCTGTACTCTAATTCCCAAAGCCGCTGAAGAATATTAGCACCTTGCATTCAGTGAGAACTGGGCCGAGATGACGTCCAACTCCATTCTAATCTCTCTTCAGTCTCATTTAGTGGGTGTGTGCCGTAATGAACTGTTATTGGTTTATTTGTTCCTCACATGTATTGCCACCAGGAGCCGCCGGAGGGTGCTGTTGCCTGGAGGTATTGGGATATAATATCAGCACTACCTTGTTAAAATACTTTTTGAGAACAGTTTCAGCTCAACTGCATATGGATTGATATGACTGCCTTATACAGGGTTTGTTGGTTTCTTTTGTTATAAAGGGCACATTCAGGTTAGGAATCTAAGAATGTTTGCATTTGCTGTAAATTGAGACCTCTTGAAGTTACTCTCTACAGCCTTTGTTTTGCTCATTTTAAGACAACTAATTTTCTTAATGCACTTCTCTCCTGTAAGATTGTGCTCTTACAGCTTTACCATGGTGAGGTCTCGGGCAGTTGTTAAGCCCTCCTTGTTTTGAGAATTTAAATTGTGACCTGAAGGACTTTTCTTTTCCCCCTCATGCCCATTAAATTTCTTATTACTCACTTTGTTTAATTCCCGTTTGTTCTAGCATTTGCATAATGAAAAGGGAACTGTAGTCCTCCTGTCTTGCATGTGCCCTAATTTCTTTAAGTAACCATAGACCTATGTGAACGCTTTTACATATGCCAAATTCATCTCATTGTCGCCACCAAATCTCATTCAAACTGACTATTACTAGCAGAAGTTGTTTTTTTCCATTGGAACACACACTACCTCAATGCACCGAGTGTAAATGCTGAGGGATGTGCTTAAAGCTTGCCATGTTTCCTCAATGTGCTTGCTTGTTTATAAAACTTGGTTTTATTAGTAACCCTAACTATGAAAATGATGCTTTTCTTTTATTCCTTAAGACTCCATTGTCTTTTTTTTTTTAAATATGCTCCTTGCATTAACCTTTTTTTTTTCTCTCTCCCTGTACCCATTTATTACTTGATCTCCCCCTTACTACTCTGAGACTGTTCTATTTGTATTGCTGTCGGAAAAATTGAGGCTTGGCATTTCTGGCTTTAACTTTTTTATTTATTTACTCAGAACAACCCCTCTTTTTGTTCCCTTCCAGCTGTTAATCTTGTATCTGATATCATGTTGGGCAGGAAAGACACTGACACTTTCTCTCCTGTCACCTCTAAACTTGCCGTGTATTATAATCTGCTCCTGCAGATTGGTGGCACTGTGGACTGCGTCTGCTAAAGGTTGGTTTTTATGGGTGGTATGAAACTAAGTACTTGTGGTACCAACAATCTTTTCTCATTTGTTCTTACTTGGCTGATCTCCCTGCCATTGAGTCCAAGATGGAATGGAGAACTACACTGGCCCTTTATCCAACACTGTTTGACCAACTGCACCAGACCCTTTGAGAACCACAATATAGTGAGAATATGGTAGGTTTTATCTGTAAGTTACAGCGCTTTGCATTTTTATAGGCTGACAGGACCACTTTATCTAGGACTTCACACTCAGCAGGCCACCTGCACCTTTTTTGGGTAATGGGCAAAGGAGTTTCACTTCAGGTAGGTGTCTAGGAGACTTTAAGGTGGGACAGGTAGTGAATCTGAGTCATATTGATCCACCAGTAGCAGTTACAGAGCAGTCCATCTAGAGGATGAAACATGAGAATTGTACTTTGTATTTTGCTTTTGACTTTCTGGAAATGGTCAACTGTTTGGCTCAACTGGTCTACTATTTGACTAGTTTAGCAATGTTCACTAACAGCTTTATGCTTGAGCATGTTTCAGTTTTTAAAAATATTCTCAATTTCAGCATTGCTTGTCAGACTTTTGAAAAAATCTTCAATCCCTTCTGTTCTAGTTAGTGGATGCGTGTGTTCCTGTAACATGCTGCTAAAATTGTTTGTCACTTGTATTGGAGAACTGTTTGTTGTTGCTTATATTGTGACAGACCTTTTTTGCACTCATGCCAGTTTCAATAGTCTCATTTATTCCTGTAACTTTAACCCTTTTTTCTGTTCTATTTGCCCTTGTTGCTTTTACTCTTCCCCCTTATTACCTTGTAGTTCTGCCTTTGTTCTGTTAGTCTTGCTCTATTCAACTTTATAAAAGCATTTAACTTCTGTTTTATTGTCAAAGTGGTTTTTACTGTGAGAATGAAGTGGCTGATGTATTTGTATATAGAATCACTTTAATAATCTTTAAAACCTTATATAATTGAAATTAACCCAATAGGTAATGCATCAACAAAAACATATGTACCATGATATTTACAGACAGATACAGATATTTATTTTGGCAACTTTGTATAAATTGACTTGAGTTATGTCCTAATTTCCCTTTTTGTATTTGTCTTATTTCTTTAATGCCTCAAACTTCTTTATAACTTGTCCTTTCATGCTATTTTTGCATTATCTCGTGGTCCTTTTTGTTTCTGCTGTTCATGCACCTGTGCCTTTTATTGTCCATTCCCTCTTTGTTTGCATCTGTGAATTAAGGGCCATTTTTAACAATGTCCTCTTTATTCGGTCGAAGTTACTTCTAACCGTCACCAACTGATCTCATTCTATTCTGTAAATAACATGCTGTGTAATACCATATAACTGCTGCTTTCTGTAGTGTCTCCTAATATTTTTCAGACTAGTCTGACCGTAAACTTGCATATATACAGATTAATTATAATTCCCTTGTTATGCACTTTTTTTTCTTTCTCCTTAATGCATTGTCCCTTGTTTGGATTCCCAGCTTAACCCTTTCTTGATATTGAACAGACTCTAAGTGTTTTGGCCTACTGTACATATTCAGAAATAAAAGGTATATTATTTATCTTGCTTTTTTTTTTTAAGATTCGTTCTTAAGTCTCGATGCTCACTTTAACATTCATTCTTTGTACTTCAACTTGACTTTATTTTTTTTAGCTCTTGTTACTTCCCTGTTCAACTTGTCTATAGCAACTTTGTCACTTTTTTTGAACAAACGATAAGAATTTGCTCATCTCAAGGTTCCTTGTCATTTTGCCCCCTTGTATCAGCTTAAATCTTGTGACTTTTTGGGGGAAGTCGTGGCCTGCTTAGTCAGACTGATAATGTGGTGATTGCAGGTCACTACTCGGTTTTACCTTCAATCCTGCAGACACTTTGACTACAAGGGTTAGTTGCCCCTTTCATTATGGTATTAAATGTGCTTGTGCCCCTATTCCCTCTTTCGTATTACAGCTGTGCTGTTAGTTTATAAATGTATATAGAAATGGGTTTTCCTTCCAGCAATTGAAACTGGTTGATTTGAAGGATATATCTGCTAACCCAAATTTGACCCCTAACCTCATTCCACTGGCTCTGGTAACAGAATCAGGAGTCTTTGACAGGATTTCAGGACTGTCAATGGAACTGCATAGTCAACATGTACTTAAAATGTTTCATTCTTTAATGTACTGCATACAATTGCCACCATTACTTTTATACGCTGTCTCAATGGTCCTATTTGCACTTACTATCACTTTTTTTTTTGTCATTGTGGCTTATGATCCTGTCAGTATTCTCCCTTTATTTTCTTCCTATTAGTGACTTGATGGTCCATTATTGTCTCTGAATATTTATGCAGTAACATTTTCAAGTGCCTCTTGTAAAGTTTATTATTAAAGTTTATTCTGCATTGTCCTAGTATTCTTGTACTTCAAGCTCTAAGCCTTTTTTTTTTTTTTTGCCTGCTTTATAGGTTTTTTCTTCTCTTGGCTAAAACTAAATCTCTTACAGCTAACACTGACAAAGATCCAGAAGACCAGGCAAAATACTGATGTGCCTCATCACAGAGGTACTCTGGATGGCTTAAAGCCAGTAGACCGCAGGTTGGTTGCAGACACCCCAGGTTAAAACTGACATGGTTTTAGACTGAGGTACTGATGTGCTTCACCCCAGAGAGGTGCGCACTGGGTAGTTTAACGACACCTCTTACATGGTTGTGGACTCCCAGGTTAACAGACCAGAATAACCAGAGGATCAGGCAGAGGTGACTTGACTGATACCAGAGAGGGTTACTCTGGGCAATTTAAGAAACCCTATTTGTTCCAAACACCCAGGTTTAACGGACCAAAAAGATCCAGAGATTAAATGGTTGATATGCCTAAGCACAGAGGTTGGCTCTGAGCAGTTTAAAGCCAATAGATCCAGACTGACTTCACCAGGCCACTTGGTTTGTTTACTTGACTTTTGTTTTTTTGGTCCCTATGTCTCTGTCCCTTTTATTTGTTCACGAATTTATCAATTTTATTTCTTGTGTTATACACTTCATTTGTTAGTTTTGCTTGTCATTTGTTTTATGACCCTTTGTTCCTTCCATTTTTGCAGTTTATGCTGTATAAATTGACTTTGTCGTTTTTTTTGTTTTGTTCCTAAGTTAATGCCTTGACTGCCTCATGTGAATTCTTGTTTGAAACTGCATTAATTTTGGGAAACCCTTTTTACTTAATGCTTTTGTTTTAAAACTGGTAATTCATTGGGATTAAACTGACCTGTTACTGATTTTCCTCAGCAGCATACAAGTTAAAAGCACTTAGCTTGAAATGAGTGTCTCAAGTAGTGAAACTGAGGATGGAGCTGCAATGAGAATCTGGATAAGCCACTCAACACTGGGTAATTAAATACTCTAATCTCCCATTTTCAGTTCTGTAAGTATGTCACAAGATGTGATGGGTGTGGAGAGTTGTTCAGTTGGATGAGGTGAGGGTTCTGGCGCATCTATGGTTTAATCTGTAAGTGACACCCCTTTTGCATTTTTACAGGGTGATGGGACCCCACTGTCCAGGATAGAACTTGCAGCTTTTCACTTGGACTTTTTTTGCCCAGGTTTGTATTTATGTATGATTGCAGGCTATTAAGAGAATGCTTCCCAATCTAGGACTCCAAGAGTTTGCAGAATTATCTTAATACTCTTGGTCTCTGACCAGGGACCTCCAGGTTGGATCAAAAAGGCAAGCCATAGTTCCTAAACTTTTACTTTTTTTTTATTTGTGTTTCAGTTGTACTTTTGTTTATGGTATGACTGACCTTTTTGCACGTATGCCAGTTTCAAAAGTCCCATAATTTTAACCCTTTTTTTCCCTGTATTAGATTTGCCCTTGTTGCTTTTGCTCTTCACTTTATTACCTTGTACTTCTGCCTTTGTTTTGTTAGTCTTGCTCTATCCAACTTTTGTTTAAAGCATTTAACTTAACATGAGATTAAACTGAAGTGGTTGTTTAAGCATATCGTCATTGATTCTATACATCTTTAAAAACCTATATAATTGAAATTAACCCTAAAATTGGTAAACCCTTTAAGGGAAAATTAATGAATCAATAACATAAAATAAGTACTATGTTATTAAAAGACAGTTTAACTTGAATAATGTCCTTATTTACCTTTTGTATTTGTCTTATTTCATTAATGCCACAAGTTCTTCTATTTTTATAACTTGACCTTTTGGGAGTTTTTTTTTAATTTGCATTCTTTACCCATTTGCTTTCCTTTTCCCTTATGCTTGTTTTTTTATCTTTTGTTCATGCATCTGTGCCTTTTATTGTCCATTCCCTCTGTTTGGATTTTAATTTTAAAAGCTCTTTTTAACCTTTTTTTTTTTTTTTTTTTTATATTCAGCCAAAGTTACCTCTAATTGTCAGCACCTGATCTCATTCTATTCTGTAAGTAACATGCTGTGTAATACCATATAACTGCTGTTTTCTGTAATGTCTCCTAATGCATTTCTCAGACTTTTTTTTTTTTAACGTGTGTATATACAGAAATTAATACCCTTTTTATGCACCTAATTTGTTTTAATGCATTGTACCTTGTTTGGGTTATTTCCTTAATGGGATACCCCTTGGAATGACTAGGTTGCTGCTGGAAGTAGTGTTAGGAGGCCAGCAGGCGTTGCTCACCCAGTGATCTGTGGGTCCTAATGCCCCAGTATAGTGATGGGGACACTGTACTGCAACAAGCACAGTCCAGTGGATGAGATGTTAAACTGAGGTCCTGACTCTGTGTTCATTAAAAATCCCAAGATGTCGCTTGCAAGAATGGGGTTTTAACCCCAGCAACGTGCCCAAATCTGCCCATTATGGCTTCCTAACTATCCCCATGCTCTGGCTTCATCACTCAGTCTTAACCAATAAGCTGGTGTGTGGTGAGCAATCTGGAACAATATGGCTGCTGTTGCATCATCCAGGTGGATGCTGCACTCTAGTGGCGGTTGAGCATATTCCCTGCCATGTAAAGTGACTTTAAGTGTCTATGATGAAGCGCTATATAAATGCAATGAAGTATTATTCCACTGGCTCTGGTAACAGAATCAGGAGTCTTTGACAGGATTTCAGGATTGTCAGTGGAACTGCAGAATCAACATGTACTTAATGTTCCATACTCTTTAATGTGCTGCATACAATTACCACTTTTTTTACGGTCTCAACAACCCTTCTATCTGCACATTGTCATTTTTTTTTCATTGTGGCTTATGGTCCTAGCAATTTTTCTTCCTATTATAGACTTATCTTGATGGTCCCTTTTTGTCTTTCTACATGTTTATGCAGTGACATTTTCATTTGAGATCCTCTTGTAAAGTTTATAACTTGTGCATTTGTCCTAACATCCCTTTTGCATTTAATTCAAGCACTAAACTTTAAAAAAAAAGTGTGCCTACTTCATAAGGATAAGTAAATGGAGTTTTTTTTGTTTTCTCAAAGCAATATCAAGTTAAAGCACTTGGCTACAACTAAATCCCTTACAGTTAACACTGACAAAGAATCAGAAGATCAGGTGAAATACTGATGTGCCTAATTGCTGAATGGCTTAAAGCGAATGGATAAACGGTCAGTCTGATAAACGGTCTAAAAAAAAAAAAACGGTCCCCCCCCCCCCCAGGTTGACCGTTTGACCAAGGTACTGATGTGCCTCATGCCAGAGAGGTGCACTCTGTAAGGCTTAAAGCCAGTAGACCCCCCCCCGGTTGGTTGCGGACACCCCAGGTTGACCGTTTATCAGACTGAGGTACTGATGTGCCTCATGCCAGAGAGGTGCACTCTGGATGGCTTGAAGCCAGTAGACCCCCGGTTGGTTGCGGACACCCCATGTTGACCGTTTATCAGACTGAGGTACTGATGTGCCTCATGCCAGAGAGGTGCACTCTGGATGGCTTGAAGCCAGTAGACCCCAGGTTGACCGTTTATCAGACTGAGGTACTGATGTGCCTCATGCCAGAGAGGTGCACTCTGGATGGCTTGAAGCCAGTAGACCCCCGGTTTGTTGCGGACACCCCAGGTTGACGGTTTATCAGACTGAGGTACTGATGTGCCTCAGCTCAGAGAGGTGCACTCTGGGTGGCTTAAAGCCAGTGGACACCCCAGGTTGACAGTTTATCAGATTGAGGTACTGATGTGCCTCAGAGAGGTGCACTCTGGATGGCTTAAAGCCAGTAGACCCCCGGTTGGTTGCGGACACCCCAGGTTGACAGTTTATCAGATTGAGGTACTGATGTGCCTCAGAGGTGCACTCTGGATGGCTTTAAGCCAGTAGACCCCCGGTTGGTTGCGGACACCCCAGGTTGACGGTTTATCAGACTGAGGTACTGATGTGCCTCAGCTCAGAGAGGTGCACTCTGGGTGGCTTAAAGCCAGTGGACACCCCAGGTTGACAGTTTATCAGATTGAGGTACTGATGTGCCTCAGAGAGGTGCACTCTGGATGGCTTAAAGCCAGTAGACCCCCGGTTGGTTGCGGACACCCCAGGTTGACAGTTTATCAGATTGAGGTACTGATGTGCCTCAGAGGTGCACTCTGGATGGCTTGAAGCCAGTAGACCCCCGGTTGGTTGAGGACACCCCAGGTTGACCATTTATCAGACTGAGGTACTGATGTGCCTCATGCCAGAGAGGTGCACTCTGGATGGCTTGAAGCCAGTAGACCCCCGGTTGGTTGCGGACACCCCAGGTTGACCGTTTATCAGACTGAGGTACTGATGTGCCTCATGCCAGAGAGGTGCACTCTGGATGGCTTGAAGCCAGTAGACCCCCGGTTGGTTGCGGACACCCCAGGTTGACCGTTTATCAGACTGAGGTACTGATGTGCCTCATGTCAGAGAGGTGCACTCTGGATGGCTTGAAGCCAGTAGACCCCCGGTTGGTTGCGGACACCCCAGGTTGACGGTTTATCAGACTGAGGTACTGATGTGCCTCAGCTCAGAGAGGTGCACTCTGGGTGGCTTAAAGCCAGTAGACCCCCGGTTCGTTGCGGACACCCCAGGTTGACGGTTTATCAGACTGAGGTACTGATGTGCCTCAGCTCAGAGAGGTGCACTCTGGATGGCTTAAAGCCAGTAGACCCCTGGTTTGTTGCGGACACCCCAGGTTGCCCGTTTATCAGACTGAGGTACTGATGTGCCTCAGCTCAGAGAGGTGCACTCTGGGTGGCTTAAAGCAGTAGACCCCCAGGTTGACCGTTTATCAGACTGAGGTACTGATGTGCCTCATGCCAGAGAGGTGCACTCTGGAGAGCTGAAAGCCAGTAGGTCCCAGGTTGGTTGTGGATGCCCCGGTTAAGGTGGACAGAAATGACCAGAGGGTCAAGCAGAGATGACATGCTTGAGACCAGAGAGGGTGACTCTGGACTGTTTAAGAAACTGTTGATCCCTGGCTAGTTTGCTCCAAACATGCAGATGTAACGAACTGAAACTCTAGAGATTAGATTAATGTTGATGCGCCTAAGCACTGAGGATGGTGCTGGGCAGTTTAAAGCCAATAGACGGGTTGGTTACAGACACCCAGGTCTTTTAAAGCATGGCATGCAATTCAGGGAGAGTGTCTTGTGCAGGCTAGGGGTGAAATACATGAATTCTCCAAATCCCCCCCCCCCCTCCAAAAAGGGAATTAATCCCAAAGCTCTCAGGTTAGGGCAATCCTCCCTTGCCCACCTCATGGAGTGTGCCTCATCCTGGGTTAGGTCATTGGATCCAAATGATTGATCAGTCACTGATCCTTTTTGATCCTCTATTGCTTTCTTTGTATTTTTGAACTGGTTAGTGGCCTAACCCAACAATTTTTTTTGTTTTTACTTTGTTGCATGTATACCATGTCACAGCTTTTTTTTTTTTTTTTTATCTGAAGTTTTTATATATTACACTTTGTTTTGCTTGTCATTTGTTTTGACCCTTTCCTCTGTTTGTTCCTTCCCATTTGTGTAACTTATTCTGTATAACCTGACTTTACGGTTCGTATTCTTTTTTTAAAAGTTTTTTATATTCTTCCTTGGTTTTCATGCTCTGACTGCCTTGTGACTTGTTTGAAACTATGCATTAGTCTTAGATACCCATCTTATTTTTTTAGCATTCATGTTCATACTTTTACATTTTTAAAATTATAGTGCTTCATTGGGATTAAACTGACCTGTAACTGATTTCCTCAACATACAAGTTAAAGCACTTGGCTTGAAATGGGTTTCTTTCAGGTAGCGGGACTGGGGATGGATAAAGGAAAGTTAAGTGTTGTATTGAAAAACTCCACTCTCCCTTTTTCAGTTGTGCAACCCATATGCCATAAGATGGTGTTCTTGACTGCTAGGGGACGGGTGCAGTGTTGGGGTCCTGGTGCATCTGACTACCCCACCCCTCCCATGGGCTGCTTGTGCATATTTGTTACTATAGACAACATGAAACTAAGTGTACTGTCATGTGGCACAAGGTTTTTTTTCTGGCTCGTGTCCTTATGAGATATTCTAGCTGATCTCCCTGCCATCTTGAGTCCAAGATGAAATGGAGTACTATACTGGCCCTAGGTAGGTAAAAGTTTCATGGATGTCAGGCTGCATACAATAGAGAAACTGACCCTGCAGCCATGAGGACAAAAGTGACTGGATTCAGGTAAGTATTAAAGTCTGCTCTGGTGTGAACAGGGGTGGTGAGGAATGGGCAAAGCAGTTTCACCTCAGGTAAGTGACTAAGATGACATGGATGGTGAATGGAATTCCTGTCATTGAGTCACCCTTACAGAGCAGTCCATCTAGAGCAGTGGTCTCCAACCCGTCAATCTTTGGTTGCCGTTCAATCGCAATCGACTGGTCGACCTTTATCACCATCCCAGAAGCTCCCGAAAATAAAAACCGTTTCAGTTGCCAACATGGCGGCTCTGTCCTGCTCCAAGCCCCAATAGGACAACCACTCCCCACAGTCAAAAGGAAAAGTGCTTCGCCCCAGCAGTCAAGTGTCAATTGTAAAAGGACTTTAGTTTACCTATATAGTAGCTTTGCAGAATTAAAATCTGTCTGAGATCTCATCACAGTGTACACTGTGCCTCTGTCACTACGAATTTATAATTGTACCTTTGACAGTCTTTTTTTTCTTCTATTTATAGAATCCAAACTTAACCAGCTTTAAAACACTGAACATGACTTTAATTGTGCTTTTGTATGCATGCAATTTGGTGTATTGAAGACAGTTTGGCAACTTGATGTATAAATTGAGTTGAGTGACGCATTGTCCTAATTTCCTCTGTATTTGTGCCTTTTTTTTTTGTTCCTTTTAAATGCCACTGTATCTTAGCCGTTGTGTCTTTATGGACTTTTCATGCACCCTCTCCCTTTTATTACAGGTCCAATTTATATTTTGTTCTTACTCATGCCCCTCTTTTGCTGCCTTATTCATGAACCTCTGCCCTGATTTCCCTCCTGTATTACTCCTGTAGAATGTGCGAGTTTTTGTTGGTAGTTTTCACCATTTGTAATTAAGACATGTCTACTTTGTAACATTAGAGAATGCTGTGTGTATCTTTTTTTTCTGTTAAAATGCATCTGCCGTTTTTCCATTAGCTGCCACTAGGGTGCACAAAATGTAATTGGTGGCTTTATATAGGCCAGAATCTTAGAAGAAATGGGTTGTTTGGTAGAGAGAAACCGCATGGTTGATCTCATGGCTATCGACTTCCTATGACTCCTGTTTTGAGAACGGTTTAAGTTTATGCTCAAACACAAGTATGGTTCCTAAGTTTAGCTAAACTTATGTATTTATAATTTCAAAAGTTGATGTGAATTATTGGTTTTGTAGAAAAGGACTCCTACTTACTGCTACATCTACTACTGCTGTAGTTCTGTCCGTTGGTTGCTGACTTGTGCTCTCTTTGGACATTGAGCGAGATCTACAGAGCAGCACATTTCATCTCTCCCACACTGGATTTATTGGATTTTATCATTGCTTCGCTCTCAAATAAACATTTGGGTCTTCTGCATCACTCCATCTCATCATCTGTTTCATCGAACACTGGACACTCATGATATGTTTTTCCTTTAAATGCTTTGACTTAAAACTGTTTAGTGATTGTTGGTCACTCACTGGGTTTAGGGAATAAAACTTAGAACTTATTTGTTTAAAGTTTTTTTTCTTTTTTTTTTCCTTTTTGTTATCAGTACCGTACATTTTCTTTGCAACCCTCAGATGTTACATCTTGCATAAGGGGAGGTGTTGCAACTTGTAACCTTTGCATGTGCACAGTTCTTAACTTATTTTTTTCTTTCTCCCTGCAAGTTTAAATTGGGATTCTGTGTATTTTTTTACTGTTTTAATGACTGTGCAGTTTTATGGCCAGGTCACAATTTAACGGTCTCTTATTTTAAAACCTGAAGTACTGTGTACACTGACTAGTGTTAAACTCTTTTTTTTTTTTTTTTTTTTTTTTTTTTTTTTTTTTTTTTTTTTTTTGTCTTTGACTGGCTTTTGTGCAGCATTTTTGCCTTTTTTGTTTAACATTTTCATTTGTCCTTTCTTAGTTTTCCCCTGAATGCTCCTTTGAGTTTTTGTTTGACTGTTAGTGTATGCACAAATTTTTACTTAAATTTTTTTTTTGTATTGTGTCCCTGTTGGTTGTATTGTGTGCCATTTTTATAAATGTTTGCCATTGTTTAATGAAGCGGTGTATGAATATTGTAAGCCTGAATTGTTTATACTTTATTCTCTGCTTTTCATTTGTAAACAATTGTGCTTGAGGTTTAGATAAATTTTGTCCCTCTTTGATTTTAATTTCTGTGTGTATATTTTACAAGGGTGATTCTGTTCTGTGTATGAATCTGCTTGGTATAATGTTTATAATGGATGTTAAATAGCTTTTTTTCACATCTCATTGTCACCCTGGTCTCTGTCTTTTAAAGCTGTGGAAGACATTTACCTTGTGTAAAATCACACCCATTTGTTGCTTGAAGTCTTGTCTTCACCTGTTGTATTTATTGTATTCCAGCCTATTTGATTTTCTTGCTCAATAAAATGGGTGCCCAGCAGATCTGGGATTTACGAAATATTAATTTAATTTGTGGTTGTCAAAGAAAAGTCTTACATTCTTTATGGTTTTAGTGTAAAACTTAAATCTGTATGTCTTGTGTGTATATAATCTTGCGCCACTGTCTAAGCATATCTAAGCATTTTTTACATTATGTAGTTATGTCATGTTTGAAATTTGTATTTCTCTGCTCGTATTTAATATTTTTTTATTTATTTCTTACCATTTGTAGTGTAATGAAGTCGAAAATAACTTATTTTTGCCTTATAACCCTATTCTTGTATTTTCAATTTTGTATTCACCCCCCTTGTAGTCCATTTACTTGTATGCTTCATAATTAATGCAAAAATAAATTGACTGGTTGAAATTGTTATGCAGTTTCCACTTAAATTTTTATTTTTCTAATTGTTAACGTTGATGTAAATATGCTCAACTTAATTTTTAATGTTACTACAGGCTGTTTTTTTCTTTTCCTAGTACAACAATCACACTTGTAAAATGATCTTGTTTTCAATATCCCACTATCATGTTTCTTGTTTATAATTAAAGTACAGATTAATTAATTTTCTATTTTGTTTGAAACTAATAGTATTTTCTTTTTTTTACTTAGCGTAAACCTTAACCAAATTGTTAGTGTAATTATGTGGAATTGTTTTTAAGTTAGATGATAGTTCAATACTGCGGATTAGTCACGACTGATTGTTTAGCCATAGCTCGTGACTGTAAGGGGTCATATGTCTCGCATTTGGTTTGTGTGCAGGTTTCAACGTGTCCTACAAGGTGATGTGTTTAAAAGTCCAGATCCAGCCTTTGGGAATTTTGGCATGGTTTTGTGTGCTTTAAGTTTAGGTCTGTTGTTAAACCATTGTGGGTTAGTGTATGTAGTTCAATTCTGGGGAACATGCAACTGTCTGTTCTGGCCACAAATTGTGATGGCAAAGTGTGACATTTGGCCTGAGTTCTGTGTCTGGTCAGGTGATGTAGCTTTGAGTCCTAATATGGCCTCTAGTAGTCCAAAGGGGTTAGGGGGTAAGTCCAAAGGGGTTAGGGGGTAAGTCCAAAGGGGTTAGGGGGTAAGTCCAAAGGGGTTAGGGGGTAAGTCCAAAGGGGTTAGGGGGTAAGTCCAAAGGGGTTAGGGGGTAAGTCCAAAGGGGTTAGGGGGTAAGTCCAAAGGGGTTAGGGGGTAAGTCCAAAGGGGTTAGGGGGTAAGTCCAAAGGGGTTAGGGGGTAAGTCCAAAGGGGTTAGGGGGTAAGTCCAAAGGGGTTAGGGGGTAAGTCCAAAGGGGTTAGGGGGTAAGTCCAAAGGGGTTAGGGGGTAAGTCCAAAGGGGTTAGGGGGTAAGTCCAAAGGGGTTAGGGGGTAAGTCCAAAGGGGTTAGGGGGTAAGTCCAAAGGGGTTAGGGGGTAAGTCCAAAGGGGTTAGGGGGTAAGTCCAAAGGGGTTAGGGGGTAAGTCCAAAGGGGTTAGGGGGTAAGTCCAAAGGGGTTAGGGGGTAAGTCCAAAGGGGTTAGGGGGTAAGTCCAAAGGGGTTAGGGGGTAAGTCCAAAGGGGTTAGGGGGTAAGTCCAAAGGGGTTAGGGGGTAAGTCCAAAGGGGTTAGGGGGTAAGTCCAAAGGGGTTAGGGGGTAAGTCCAAAGGGGTTAGGGGGTAAAGGGGTTAGGGGGTAAGTCCAAAGGGGTTAGGGGGTAAGTCCAAAGGGGTTAGGGGGTAAGTCCAAAGGGGTTAGGGGGTAAGTCCAAAGGGGTTAGGGGGTAAGTCCAAAGGGGTTAGGGGGTAAGTCCAAAGGGGTTAGGGGGTAAGTCCAAAGGGGTTAGGGGGTAAGTCCAAAGGGGTTAGGGGGTAAGTCCAAAGGGGTTAGGGGGTAAGTCCAAAGGGGTTAGGGGGTAAGTCCAAAGGGGTTAGGGGGTAAGTCCAAAGGGGTTAGGGGGTAAGTCCAAAGGGGTTAGGGGGTAAGTCCAAAGGGGTTAGGGGGTAAGTCCAAAGGGGTTAGGGGGTAAGTCCAAAGGGGTTAGGGGGTAAGTCCAAAGGGGTTAGGGGGTAAGTCCAAAGGGGTTAGGGGGTAAGTCCAAAGGGGTTAGGGGGTAAGTCCAAAGGGGTTAGGGGGTAAGTCCAAAGGGGTTAGGGGGTAAGTCCAAAGGGGTTAGGGGGTAAGTCCAAAGGGGTTAGGGGGTAAGTCCAAAGGGGTTAGGGGGTAAGTCCAAAGGGGTTAGGGGGTAAGTCCAAAGGGGTTAGGGGGTAAGTCCAAAGGGGTTAGGGGGTAAGTCCAAAGGGGTTAGGGGGTAAGTCCAAAGGGGTTAGGGGGTAAGTCCAAAGGGGTTAGGGGGTAAGTCCAAAGGGGTTAGGGGGTAAGTCCAAAGGGGTTAGGGGGTAAGTCCAAAGGGGTTAGGGGGTAAGTCCAAAGGGGTTAGGGGGTAAGTCCAAAGGGGTTAGGGGGTAAGTCCAAAGGGGTTAGGGGGTAAGTCCAAAGGGGTTAGGGGGTAAGTCCAAAGGGGTTAGGGGGTAAGTCCAAAGGGGTTAGGGGGTAAGTCCAAAGGGGTTAGGGGGTAAGTCCAAAGGGGTTAGGGGGTAAGTCCAAAGGGGTTAGGGGGTAAGTCCAAAGGGGTTAGGGGGTAAGTCCAAAGGGGTTAGGGGGTAAGTCCAAAGGGGTTAGGGGGTAAGTCCAAAGGGGTTAGGGGGTAAGTCCAAAGGGGTTAGGGGGTAAGTCCAAAGGGGTTAGGGGGTAAGTCCAAAGGGGTTAGGGGGTAAGTCCAAAGGGGTTAGGGGGTAAGTCCAAAGGGGTTAGGGGGTAAGTCCAAAGGGGTTAGGGGGTAAGTCCAAAGGGGTTAGGGGGTAAGTCCAAAGGGGTTAGGGGGTAAGTCCAAAGGGGTTAGGGGGTAAGTCCAAAGGGGTTAGGGGGTAAGTCCAAAGGGGTTAGGGGGTAAGTCCAAAGGGGTTAGGGGGTAAGTCCAAAGGGGTTAGGGGGTAAGTCCAAAGGGGTTAGGGGGTAAGTCCAAAGGGGTTAGGGGGTAAGTCCAAAGGGGTTAGGGGGTAAGTCCAAAGGGGTTAGGGGGTAAGTCCAAAGGGGTTAGGGGGTAAGTCCAAAGGGGTTAGGGGGTAAGTCCAAAGGGGTTAGGGGGTAAGTCCAAAGGGGTTAGGGGGTAAGTCCAAAGGGGTTAGGGGGTAAGTCCAAAGGGGTTAGGGGGTAAGTCCAAAGGGGTTAGGGGGTAAGTCCAAAGGGGTTAGGGGGTAAGTCCAAAGGGGTTAGGGGGTAAGTCCAAAGGGGTTAGGGGGTAAGTCCAAAGGGGTTAGGGGGTAAGTCCAAAGGGGTTAGGGGGTAAGTCCAAAGGGGTTAGGGGGTAAGTCCAAAGGGGTTAGGGGGTAAGTCCAAAGGGGTTAGGGGGTAAGTCCAAAGGGGTTAGGGGGTAAGTCCAAAGGGGTTAGGGGGTAAGTCCAAAGGGGTTAGGGGGTAAGTCCAAAGGGGTTAGGGGGTAAGTCCAAAGGGGTTAGGGGGTAAGTCCAAAGGGGTTAGGGGGTAAGTCCAAAGGGGTTAGGGGGTAAGTCCAAAGGGGTTAGGGGGTAAGTCCAAAGGGGTTAGGGGGTAAGTCCAAAGGGGTTAGGGGGTAAGTCCAAAGGGGTTAGGGGGTAAGTCCAAAGGGGTTAGGGGGTAAGTCCAAAGGGGTTAGGGGGTAAGTCCAAAGGGGTTAGGGGGTAAGTCCAAAGGGGTTAGGGGGTAAGTCCAAAGGGGTTAGGGGGTAAGTCCAAAGGGGTTAGGGGGTAAGTCCAAAGGGGTTAGGGGGTAAGTCCAAAGGGGTTAGGGGGTAAGTCCAAAGGGGTTAGGGGGTAAGTCCAAAGGGGTTAGGGGGTAAGTCCAAAGGGGTTAGGGGGTAAGTCCAAAGGGGTTAGGGGGTAAGTCCAAAGGGGTTAGGGGGTAAGTCCAAAGGGGTTAGGGGGTAAGTCCAAAGGGGTTAGGGGGTAAGTCCAAAGGGGTTAGGGGGTAAGTCCAAAGGGGTTAGGGGGTAAGTCCAAAGGGGTTAGGGGGTAAGTCCAAAGGGGTTAGGGGGTAAGTCCAAAGGGGTTAGGGGGTAAGTCCAAAGGGGTTAGGGGGTAAGTCCAAAGGGGTTAGGGGGTAAGTCCAAAGGGGTTAGGGGGTAAGTCCAAAGGGGTTAGGGGGTAAGTCCAAAGGGGTTAGGGGGTAAGTCCAAAGGGGTTAGGGGGTAAGTCCAAAGGGGTTAGGGGGTAAGTCCAAAGGGGTTAGGGGGTAAGTCCAAAGGGGTTAGGGGGTAAGTCCAAAGGGGTTAGGGGGTAAGTCCAAAGGGGTTAGGGGGTAAGTCCAAAGGGGTTAGGGGGTAAGTCCAAAGGGGTTAGGGGGTAAGTCCAAAGGGGTTAGGGGGTAAGTCCAAAGGGGTTAGGGGGTAAGTCCAAAGGGGTTAGGGGGTAAGTCCAAAGGGGTTAGGGGGTAAGTCCAAAGGGGTTAGGGGGTAAGTCCAAAGGGGTTAGGGGGTAAGTCCAAAGGGGTTAGGGGGTAAGTCCAAAGGGGTTAGGGGGTAAGTCCAAAGGGGTTAGGGGGTAAGTCCAAAGGGGTTAGGGGGTAAGTCCAAAGGGGTTAGGGGGTAAGTCCAAAGGGGTTAGGGGGTAAGTCCAAAGGGGTTAGGGGGTAAGTCCAAAGGGGTTAGGGGGTAAGTCCAAAGGGGTTAGGGGGTAAGTCCAAAGGGGTTAGGGGGTAAGTCCAAAGGGGTTAGGGGGTAAGTCCAAAGGGGTTAGGGGGTAAGTCCAAAGGGGTTAGGGGGTAAGTCCAAAGGGGTTAGGGGGTAAGTCCAAAGGGGTTAGGGGGTAAGTCCAAAGGGGTTAGGGGGTAAGTCCAAAGGGGTTAGGGGGTAAGTCCAAAGGGGTTAGGGGGTAAGTCCAAAGGGGTTAGGGGGTAAGTCCAAAGGGGTTAGGGGGTAAGTCCAAAGGGGTTAGGGGGTAAGTCCAAAGGGGTTAGGGGGTAAGTCCAAAGGGGTTAGGGGGTAAGTCCAAAGGGGTTAGGGGGTAAGTCCAAAGGGGTTAGGGGGTAAGTCCAAAGGGGTTAGGGGGTAAGTCCAAAGGGGTTAGGGGGTAAGTCCAAAGGGGTTAGGGGGTAAGTCCAAAGGGGTTAGGGGGTAAGTCCAAAGGGGTTAGGGGGTAAGTCCAAAGGGGTTAGGGGGTAAGTCCAAAGGGGTTAGGGGGTAAGTCCAAAGGGGTTAGGGGGTAAGTCCAAAGGGGTTAGGGGGTAAGTCCAAAGGGGTTAGGGGGTAAGTCCAAAGGGGTTAGGGGGTAAGTCCAAAGGGGTTAGGGGGTAAGTCCAAAGGGGTTAGGGGGTAAGTCCAAAGGGGTTAGGGGGTAAGTCCAAAGGGGTTAGGGGGTAAGTCCAAAGGGGTTAGGGGGTAAGTCCAAAGGGGTTAGGGGGTAAGTCCAAAGGGGTTAGGGGGTAAGTCCAAAGGGGTTAGGGGGTAAGTCCAAAGGGGTTAGGGGGTAAGTCCAAAGGGGTTAGGGGGTAAGTCCAAAGGGGTTAGGGGGTAAGTCCAAAGGGGTTAGGGGGTAAGTCCAAAGGGGTTAGGGGGTAAGTCCAAAGGGGTTAGGGGGTAAGTCCAAAGGGGTTAGGGGGTAAGTCCAAAGGGGTTAGGGGGTAAGTCCAAAGGGGTTAGGGGGTAAGTCCAAAGGGGTTAGGGGGTAAGTCCAAAGGGGTTAGGGGGTAAGTCCAAAGGGGTTAGGGGGTAAGTCCAAAGGGGTTAGGGGGTAAGTCCAAAGGGGTTAGGGGGTAAGTCCAAAGGGGTTAGGGGGTAAGTCCAAAGGGGTTAGGGGGTAAGTCCAAAGGGGTTAGGGGGTAAGTCCAAAGGGGTTAGGGGGTAAGTCCAAAGGGGTTAGGGGGTAAGTCCAAAGGGGTTAGGGGGTAAGTCCAAAGGGGTTAGGGGGTAAGTCCAAAGGGGTTAGGGGGTAAGTCCAAAGGGGTTAGGGGGTAAGTCCAAAGGGGTTAGGGGGTAAGTCCAAAGGGGTTAGGGGGTAAGTCCAAAGGGGTTAGGGGGTAAGTCCAAAGGGGTTAGGGGGTAAGTCCAAAGGGGTTAGGGGGTAAGTCCAAAGGGGTTAGGGGGTAAGTCCAAAGGGGTTAGGGGGTAAGTCCAAAGGGGTTAGGGGGTAAGTCCAAAGGGGTTAGGGGGTAAGTCCAAAGGGGTTAGGGGGTAAGTCCAAAGGGGTTAGGGGGTAAGTCCAAAGGGGTTAGGGGGTAAGTCCAAAGGGGTTAGGGGGTAAGTCCAAAGGGGTTAGGGGGTAAGTCCAAAGGGGTTAGGGGGTAAGTCCAAAGGGGTTAGGGGGTAAGTCCAAAGGGGTTAGGGGGTAAGTCCAAAGGGGTTAGGGGGTAAGTCCAAAGGGGTTAGGGGGTAAGTCCAAAGGGGTTAGGGGGTAAGTCCAAAGGGGTTAGGGGGTAAGTCCAAAGGGGTTAGGGGGTAAGTCCAAAGGGGTTAGGGGGTAAGTCCAAAGGGGTTAGGGGGTAAGTCCAAAGGGGTTAGGGGGTAAGTCCAAAGGGGTTAGGGGGTAAGTCCAAAGGGGTTAGGGGGTAAGTCCAAAGGGGTTAGGGGGTAAGTCCAAAGGGGTTAGGGGGTAAGTCCAAAGGGGTTAGGGGGTAAGTCCAAAGGGGTTAGGGGGTAAGTCCAAAGGGGTTAGGGGGTAAGTCCAAAGGGGTTAGGGGGTAAGTCCAAAGGGGTTAGGGGGTAAGTCCAAAGGGGTTAGGGGGTAAGTCCAAAGGGGTTAGGGGGTAAGTCCAAAGGGGTTAGGGGGTAAGTCCAAAGGGGTTAGGGGGTAAGTCCAAAGGGGTTAGGGGGTAAGTCCAAAGGGGTTAGGGGGTAAGTCCAAAGGGGTTAGGGGGTAAGTCCAAAGGGGTTAGGGGGTAAGTCCAAAGGGGTTAGGGGGTAAGTCCAAAGGGGTTAGGGGGTAAGTCCAAAGGGGTTAGGGGGTAAGTCCAAAGGGGTTAGGGGGTAAGTCCAAAGGGGTTAGGGGGTAAGTCCAAAGGGGTTAGGGGGTAAGTCCAAAGGGGTTAGGGGGTAAGTCCAAAGGGGTTAGGGGGTAAGTCCAAAGGGGTTAGGGGGTAAGTCCAAAGGGGTTAGGGGGTAAGTCCAAAGGGGTTAGGGGGTAAGTCCAAAGGGGTTAGGGGGTAAGTCCAAAGGGGTTAGGGGGTAAGTCCAAAGGGGTTAGGGGGTAAGTCCAAAGGGGTTAGGGGGTAAGTCCAAAGGGGTTAGGGGGTAAGTCCAAAGGGGTTAGGGGGTAAGTCCAAAGGGGTTAGGGGGTAAGTCCAAAGGGGTTAGGGGGTAAGTCCAAAGGGGTTAGGGGGTAAGTCCAAAGGGGTTAGGGGGTAAGTCCAAAGGGGTTAGGGGGTAAGTCCAAAGGGGTTAGGGGGTAAGTCCAAAGGGGTTAGGGGGTAAGTCCAAAGGGGTTAGGGGGTAAGTCCAAAGGGGTTAGGGGGTAAGTCCAAAGGGGTTAGGGGGTAAGTCCAAAGGGGTTAGGGGGTAAGTCCAAAGGGGTTAGGGGGTAAGTCCAAAGGGGTTAGGGGGTAAGTCCAAAGGGGTTAGGGGGTAAGTCCAAAGGGGTTAGGGGGTAAGTCCAAAGGGGTTAGGGGGTAAGTCCAAAGGGGTTAGGGGGTAAGTCCAAAGGGGTTAGGGGGTAAGTCCAAAGGGGTTAGGGGGTAAGTCCAAAGGGGTTAGGGGGTAAGTCCAAAGGGGTTAGGGGGTAAGTCCAAAGGGGTTAGGGGGTAAGTCCAAAGGGGTTAGGGGGTAAGTCCAAAGGGGTTAGGGGGTAAGTCCAAAGGGGTTAGGGGGTAAGTCCAAAGGGGTTAGGGGGTAAGTCCAAAGGGGTTAGGGGGTAAGTCCAAAGGGGTTAGGGGGTAAGTCCAAAGGGGTTAGGGGGTAAGTCCAAAGGGGTTAGGGGGTAAGTCCAAAGGGGTTAGGGGGTAAGTCCAAAGGGGTTAGGGGGTAAGTCCAAAGGGGTTAGGGGGTAAGTCCAAAGGGGTTAGGGGGTAAGTCCAAAGGGGTTAGGGGGTAAGGTTAGGGGGTAAGTCCAAAGGGGTTAGGGGGTAAGTCCAAAGGGGTTAGGGGGTAAGTCCAAAGGGGTTAGGGGGTAAGTCCAAAGGGGTTAGGGGGTAAGTCCAAAGGGGTTAGGGGGTAAGTCCAAAGGGGTTAGGGGGTAAGTCCAAAGGGGTTAGGGGGTAAGTCCAAAGGGGTTAGGGGGTAAGTCCAAAGGGGTTAGGGGGTAAGTCCAAAGGGGTTAGGGGGTAAGTCCAAAGGGGTTAGGGGGTAAGTCCAAAGGGGTTAGGGGGTAAGTCCAAAGGGGTTAGGGGGTAAGTCCAAAGGGGTTAGGGGGTAAGTCCAAAGGGGTTAGGGGGTAAGTCCAAAGGGGTTAGGGGGTAAGTCCAAAGGGGTTAGGGGGTAAGTCCAAAGGGGTTAGGGGGTAAGTCCAAAGGGGTTAGGGGGTAAGTCCAAAGGGGTTAGGGGGTAAGTCCAAAGGGGTTAGGGGGTAAGTCCAAAGGGGTTAGGGGGTAAGTCCAAAGGGGTTAGGGGGTAAGTCCAAAGGGGTTAGGGGGTAAGTCCAAAGGGGTTAGGGGGTAAGTCCAAAGGGGTTAGGGGGTAAGTCCAAAGGGGTTAGGGGGTAAGTCCAAAGGGGTTAGGGGGTAAGTCCAAAGGGGTTAGGGGGTAAGTCCAAAGGGGTTAGGGGGTAAGTCCAAAGGGGTTAGGGGGTAAGTCCAAAGGGGTTAGGGGGTAAGTCCAAAGGGGTTAGGGGGTAAGTCCAAAGGGGTTAGGGGGTAAGTCCAAAGGGGTTAGGGGGTAAGTCCAAAGGGGTTAGGGGGTAAGTCCAAAGGGGTTAGGGGGTAAGTCCAAAGGGGTTAGGGGGTAAGTCCAAAGGGGTTAGGGGGTAAGTCCAAAGGGGTTAGGGGGTAAGTCCAAAGGGGTTAGGGGGTAAGTCCAAAGGGGTTAGGGGGTAAGTCCAAAGGGGTTAGGGTTAGGGTTAGGGGTTAGGGTTAGGGTTAGGGTTAGGGTTAGGGTTAGGGTTAGGGGGTGTAGGGTTAGGGTTAGGGTTAGGGGTTAGGGTTAGGGTTAGGGTTAGGGTTAGGGTTAGGGTTAGGGTTAGGGTTAGGGTTAGGGTTAGGGTTAGGGTTAGGGTTAGGGTTAGGGTTAGGGTTAGGGTTAGGGTTAGGGTTAGGGTTAGGGTTAGGGTTAGGGTTAGGGTTAGGGTTAGGGTTAGGGTTAGGGTTAGGGTTAGGGTTAGGGTTAGGGTTAGGGTTAGGGTTAGGGTTAGGGTTAGGGTTAGGGTTAGGGTTAGGGTTAGGGTTAGGGTTAGGGTTAGGGTTAGGGTTAGGGTTAGGGTTAGGGTTAGGGTTAGGGTTAGGGTTAGGGTTAGGGTTAGGGTTAGGGTTAGGGTTAGGGTTAGGGTTAGGGTTAGGGTTAGGGTTAGGGTTAGGGTTAGGGTTAGGGTTAGGGTTAGGGTTAGGGTTAGGGTTAGGGTTAGGGTTAGGGTTAGGGTTAGGGTTAGGGTTAGGGTTAGGGTTAGGGTTAGGGTTAGGGTTAGGGTTAGGGTTAGGGTTAGGGTTAGGGTTAGGGTTAGGGTTAGGGTTAGGGTTAGGGTTAGGGTTAGGGTTAGGGTTAGGGTTAGGGTTAGGGTTAGGGTTAGGGTTAGGGTTAGGGTTAGGGTTAGGGTTAGGGTTAGGGTTAGGGTTAGGGTTAGGGTTAGGGTTAGGGTTAGGGTTAGGGTTAGGGTTAGGGTTAGGGTTAGGGTTAGGGTTAGGGTTAGGGTTAGGGTTAGGGTTAGGGTTAGGGTTAGGGTTAGGGTTAGGGTTAGGGTTAGGGTTAGGGTTAGGGTTAGGGTTAGGGTTAGGGTTAGGGTTAGGGTTAGGGTTAGGGTTAGGGTTAGGGTTAGGGTTAGGGTTAGGGTTAGGGTTAGGGTTAGGGTTAGGGTTAGGGTTAGGGTTAGGGTTAGGGTTAGGGTTAGGGTTAGGGTTAGGGTTAGGGTTAGGGTTAGGGTTAGGGTTAGGGTTAGGGTTAGGGTTAGGGTTAGGGTTAGGGTTAGGGTTAGGGTTAGGGTTAGGGTTAGGGTTAGGGTTAGGGTTAGGGTTAGGGTTAGGGTTAGGGTTAGGGTTAGGGTTAGGGTTAGGGTTAGGGTTAGGGTTAGGGTTAGGGTTAGGGTTAGGGTTAGGGTTAGGGTTAGGGTTAGGGTTAGGGTTAGGGTTAGGGTTAGGGTTAGGGTTAGGGTTAGGGTTAGGGTTAGGGTTAGGGTTAGGGTTAGGGTTAGGGTTAGGGTTAGGGTTAGGGTTAGGGTTAGGGTTAGGGTTAGGGTTAGGGTTAGGGTTAGGGTTAGGGTTAGGGTTAGGGTTAGGGTTAGGGTTAGGGTTAGGGTTAGGGTTAGGGTTAGGGTTAGGGTTAGGGTTAGGGTTAGGGTTAGGGTTAGGGTTAGGGTTAGGGTTAGGGTTAGGGTTAGGGTTAGGGTTAGGGTTAGGGTTAGGGTTAGGGTTAGGGTTAGGGTTAGGGTTAGGGTTAGGGTTAGGGTTAGGGTTAGGGTTAGGGTTAGGGTTAGGGTTAGGGTTAGGGTTAGGGTTAGGGTTAGGGTTAGGGTTAGGGTTAGGGTTAGGGTTAGGGTTAGGGTTAGGGTTAGGGTTAGGGTTAGGGTTAGGGTTAGGGTTAGGGTTAGGGTTAGGGTTAGGGTTAGGGTTAGGGTTAGGGTTAGGGTTAGGGTTAGGGTTAGGGTTAGGGTTAGGGTTAGGGTTAGGGTTAGGGTTAGGGTTAGGGTTAGGGTTAGGGTTAGGGTTAGGGTTAGGGTTAGGGTTAGGGTTAGGGTTAGGGTTAGGGTTAGGGTTAGGGTTAGGGTTAGGGTTAGGGTTAGGGTTAGGGTTAGGGTTAGGGTTAGGGTTAGGGTTAGGGTTAGGGTTAGGGTTAGGGTTAGGGTTAGGGTTAGGGTTAGGGTTAGGGTTAGGGTTAGGGTTAGGGTTAGGGTTAGGGTTAGGGTTAGGGTTAGGGTTAGGGTTAGGGTTAGGGTTAGGGTTAGGGTTAGGGTTAGGGTTAGGGTTAGGGTTAGGGTTAGGGTTAGGGTTAGGGTTAGGGTTAGGGTTAGGGTTAGGGTTAGGGTTAGGGTTAGGGTTAGGGTTAGGGTTAGGGTTAGGGTTAGGGTTAGGGTTAGGGTTAGGGTTAGGGTTAGGGTTAGGGTTAGGGTTAGGGTTAGGGTTAGGGTTAGGGTTAGGGTTAGGGTTAGGGTTAGGGTTAGGGTTAGGGTTAGGGTTAGGGTTAGGGTTAGGGTTAGGGTTAGGGTTAGGGTTAGGGTTAGGGTTAGGGTTAGGGTTAGGGTTAGGGTTAGGGTTAGGGTTAGGGTTAGGGTTAGGGTTAGGGTTAGGGTTAGGGTTAGGGTTAGGGTTAGGGTTAGGGTTAGGGTTAGGGTTAGGGTTAGGGTTAGGGTTAGGGTTAGGGTTAGGGTTAGGGTTAGGGTTAGGGTTAGGGTTAGGGTTAGGGTTAGGGTTAGGGTTAGGGTTAGGGTTAGGGTTAGGGTTAGGGTTAGGGTTAGGGTTAGGGTTAGGGTTAGGGTTAGGGTTAGGGTTAGGGTTAGGGTTAGGGTTAGGGTTAGGGTTAGGGTTAGGGTTAGGGTTAGGGTTAGGGTTAGGGTTAGGGTTAGGGTTAGGGTTAGGGTTAGGGTTAGGGTTAGGGTTAGGGTTAGGGTTAGGGTTAGGGTTAGGGTTAGGGTTAGGGTTAGGGTTAGGGTTAGGGTTAGGGTTAGGGTTAGGGTTAGGGTTAGGGTTAGGGTTAGGGTTAGGGTTAGGGTTAGGGTTAGGGTTAGGGTTAGGGTTAGGGTTAGGGTTAGGGTTAGGGTTAGGGTTAGGGTTAGGGTTAGGGTTAGGGTTAGGGTTAGGGTTAGGGTTAGGGTTAGGGTTAGGGTTAGGGTTAGGGTTAGGGTTAGGGTTAGGGTTAGGGTTAGGGTTAGGGTTAGGGTTAGGGTTAGGGTTAGGGTTAGGGTTAGGGTTAGGGTTAGGGTTAGGGTTAGGGTTAGGGTTAGGGTTAGGGTTAGGGTTAGGGTTAGGGTTAGGGTTAGGGTTAGGGTTAGGGTTAGGGTTAGGGTTAGGGTTAGGGTTAGGGTTAGGGTTAGGGTTAGGGTTAGGGTTAGGGTTAGGGTTAGGGTTAGGGTTAGGGTTAGGGTTAGGGTTAGGGTTAGGGTTAGGGTTAGGGTTAGGGTTAGGGTTAGGGTTAGGGTTAGGGTTAGGGTTAGGGTTAGGGTTAGGGTTAGGGTTAGGGTTAGGGTTAGGGTTAGGGTTAGGGTTAGGGTTAGGGTTAGGGTTAGGGTTAGGGTTAGGGTTAGGGTTAGGGTTAGGGTTAGGGTTAGGGTTAGGGTTAGGGTTAGGGTTAGGGTTAGGGTTAGGGTTAGGGTTAGGGTTAGGGTTAGGGTTAGGGTTAGGGTTAGGGTTAGGGTTAGGGTTAGGGTTAGGGTTAGGGTTAGGGTTAGGGTTAGGGTTAGGGTTAGGGTTAGGGTTAGGGTTAGGGTTAGGGTTAGGGTTAGGGTTAGGGTTAGGGTTAGGGTTAGGGTTAGGGTTAGGGTTAGGGTTAGGGTTAGGGTTAGGGTTAGGGTTAGGGTTAGGGTTAGGGTTAGGGTTAGGGTTAGGGTTAGGGTTAGGGTTAGGGTTAGGGTTAGGGTTAGGGTTAGGGTTAGGGTTAGGGTTAGGGTTAGGGTTAGGGTTAGGGTTAGGGTTAGGGTTAGGGTTAGGGTTAGGGTTAGGGTTAGGGTTAGGGTTAGGGTTAGGGTTAGGGTTAGGGTTAGGGTTAGGGTTAGGGTTAGGGTTAGGGTTAGGGTTAGGGTTAGGGTTAGGGTTAGGGTTAGGGTTAGGGTTAGGGTTAGGGTTAGGGTTAGGGTTAGGGTTAGGGTTAGGGTTAGGGTTAGGGTTAGGGTTAGGGTTAGGGTTAGGGTTAGGGTTAGGGTTAGGGTTAGGGTTAGGGTTAGGGTTAGGGTTAGGGTTAGGGTTAGGGTTAGGGTTAGGGTTAGGGTTAGGGTTAGGGTTAGGGTTAGGGTTAGGGTTAGGGTTAGGGTTAGGGTTAGGGTTAGGGTTAGGGTTAGGGTTAGGGTTAGGGTTAGGGTTAGGGTTAGGGTTAGGGTTAGGGTTAGGGTTAGGGTTAGGGTTAGGGTTAGGGTTAGGGTTAGGGTTAGGGTTAGGGTTAGGGTTAGGGTTAGGGTTAGGGTTAGGGTTAGGGTTAGGGTTAGGGTTAGGGTTAGGGTTAGGGTTAGGGTTAGGGTTAGGGTTAGGGTTAGGGTTAGGGTTAGGGTTAGGGTTAGGGTTAGGGTTAGGGTTAGGGTTAGGGTTAGGGTTAGGGTTAGGGTTAGGGTTAGGGTTAGGGTTAGGGTTAGGGTTAGGGTTAGGGTTAGGGTTAGGGTTAGGGTTAGGGTTAGGGTTAGGGTTAGGGTTAGGGTTAGGGTTAGGGTTAGGGTTAGGGTTAGGGTTAGGGTTAGGGTTAGGGTTAGGGTTAGGGTTAGGGTTAGGGTTAGGGTTAGGGTTAGGGTTAGGGTTAGGGTTAGGGTTAGGGTTAGGGTTAGGGTTAGGGTTAGGGGTTAGGGTTAGGGTTAGGGTTAGGGTTAGGGTTAGGGTTAGGGTTAGGGTTAGGGTTAGGGTTAGGGTTAGGGTTAGGGTTAGGGTTAGGGTTAGGGTTAGGGTTAGGGTTAGGGTTAGGGTTAGGGTTAGGGTTAGGGTTAGGGTTAGGGTTAGGGTTAGGGTTAGGGTTAGGGTTAGGGTTAGGGTTAGGGTTAGGGTTAGGGTTAGGGTTAGGGTTAGGGTTAGGGTTAGGGTTAGGGTTAGGGTTAGGGTTAGGGTTAGGGTTAGGGTTAGGGTTAGGGTTAGGGTTAGGGTTAGGGTTAGGGTTAGGGTTAGGGTTAGGGTTAGGGTTAGGGTTAGGGTTAGGGTTAGGGTTAGGGTTAGGGTTAGGGTTAGGGTTAGGGTTAGGGTTAGGGTTAGGGTTAGGGTTAGGGTTAGGGTTAGGGTTAGGGTTAGGGTTAGGGTTAGGGTTAGGGTTAGGGTTAGGGTTAGGGTTAGGGTTAGGGTTAGGGTTAGGGTTAGGGTTAGGGTTAGGGTTAGGGTTAGGGTTAGGGTTAGGGTTAGGGTTAGGGTTAGGGTTAGGGTTAGGGTTAGGGTTAGGGTTAGGGTTAGGGTTAGGGTTAGGGTTAGGGTTAGGGTTAGGGTTAGGGTTAGGGTTAGGGTTAGGGTTAGGGTTAGGGTTAGGGTTAGGGTTAGGGTTAGGGTTAGGGTTAGGGTTAGGGTTAGGGTTAGGGTTAGGGTTAGG